>BSBK01008104.1:0-202500 GCA_027943335.1 Chamaecyparis obtusa | reverse complement strand
GCCCTAGTTCAATTCCTACTTATTAAGAACTTAATAAAGGTTGAATTGTTAGTAATTCTATTAGAAAACAAGTTAGGTGATTTCACATTAGAGGGCTAATTTTAGTTGACCATAGTCAACTACTTAACCTATAGTGCTCCTGTTAGTAAATCGATTAGTAGATTAAAATAGTGGGTTTAAAACTAGAGGGAGGTTGACCAAGTTGACATAAGGGGGGATGGGGAGAGGGGCCAAAGGCACCCCCTAACCAGATCCACCTTGCAGAGATCACACACGGAAGAAACAAACACACAAGTGAGAGAGAGAATGCAAATATCTTTCATATATACTATCTTCAAATTGATTCATACATGTCGAGCTGTAAGGCCTTCCCAGTTTAGGCCAGATATTACAATCAAGTACATAAGTCCTCCAACATGTGAGGATCTATCAATAGTCTCTAATCTACTAACTTCTATCTTCTTACACAATTGACTCCCTAAACTCTAACCAAACAAATACATTTATACAAGAGGCTATAGAACAAGTTGGCCTTCAGATCCACCATCAATGGAAGGAATGACCAGATCTAGGTCCACACACGTCCTAATGATGGATACCATCATTAAATTTGCAACCAAAAATTAATTGCAAGAGTCAGCCTCAACAAGAATCCAAAATAAACAACTTGGTAAGCAAGGATAACCGAGAACCAGACAAGCATCACAGAGCGCCAGGGAAATTCATCGAGTGCTAGAGAGATAATTGACCAACATCAGTAAACAAAGGAAACCAAGCAACACCGAACCAACTCGGTCAAAGAAGGAACTAAGCAACAAAGTAAAACACAAACATGTTTTTGGTGACACAGGATTGCCAAGGATCCGAGATGCTCCTACATCAGACACCTGTGGTTATTTGAAATGATTCTTTGAATCATGAAACATGTACAATCCAAGCTGCATCCAACTTAAATTGTGAAATCCATGAACTATCTTCAATTGGTCTATTCTTCCACTTTACCAAATATTCAATATACTGTTTACCTCTTGTACTTCTACCAATTCTTTGCTTCAAAATATTCTCAACTTCTTCTATTGGTTTCTTAGGATAATCATTCAGTACTATCATCTCTTCATCCAACTCATGATACTTATATAAATCAACAATGTTGAAAATAGGTGATATATCCATGTCATCAGGTAACTCAATCTCATATGCATTTCCACTATCAAATTTCTTCAAAATCTTACAAGGTACAAACTTCTTCATTTTCAACTTTCCATATGTTCCAACAAGAAATTGACCTTTCTTCAAATGAACCATTACTTCATCATCAACTACAAAAGTCTTATGTCTTCCTGATCTATCAACTCTGTCTTTTTATTTTTGATTACTCATTTCTAGTTTATTTTTCACATCTTCATCTAATATCTTGATGTACTCAACAAACTTTACTCCTTCAACACTTCTCTTTCTTTCATCAACAATGTCTCTCAAATGTGATATACCTCTTGATTACAGGACATAATAACCCGACCAAAATAACCCTGGACAAAATAACCCAGCCATAATAACCCAAGGAAAAAATAACCTAGGGTCATAATTGCATGGTGAAAATGTGACCACACTTCTATGAATCATTACATTCAAGAACACTCAAGAATGAGGTCTCAAAAATCAATCCATAGCTCCCTAGGCATGGAGTGCAAGGGTTTTAATAATACTCTCAGCTAGAGCTATTTGGCATATAGCCTTGCTAGTAAACCATGCAATGGGAGATTCAATGAAGACAAGGGCAAGAATGCCAATATCCTCAAGAATCAAGAATGAAAATGCAATGCAATGCTATGCTAGAAATGGAAATGCAAGCTAAGCTATGAAAATGAAAGAACCAGTATTACAAAGCCTCCTAGTTAAGCTAGATGAATTAATCTAAAGCATAAAGGAAACTAAGCTAAGTATGAAGCTATGAATGCCATGACAATGCAAGACATGAAAACTATGATAACATGTAGATGCAAAAGCCAAGAATGCTCCAAATCTTCAAAAGCTCCAAATGTACCTAGAAAACCTGCAACATAACATTAGCATGAAAACCTAAGATATGAAAATGAAGAAGAGAGATCTCCTTTTATAAGAAATGAAAAGGAATGGACCATGGAGATTAAAAGGCAAAAGATTTAATCAAGGGTGGAGCTTGAAAGAGGAGCAATCCATGTGCACAAGTATCCTCCAATGAGAAAATAAGAGTTGACTTTTATGTCCATATAAGACAAAAAATGCTTTTCTTCTTTTTATAAAATAAGAATAATGCTTTATTTGTGCAACTTAGGATAAGAGGAAAAGGGGGGCTTTTTATTTATTAAAAGGGGAGGAAATATTCCTTTTAATAAATAAAAACTTAGGATAAAATGGTTAGCCCATAGAAAATAATTGAATAAATGATAGAACTAGGATTTGATCAAGAATAAGCAATTTATGATTTAGCAAAAGGGACTAATAGTTTAGGTGACCATTTTTAGGTGTATACAATAATAACCCAATCCAAAATAACCCGGAGTCAAAATAACCCATGGACAAAATAACCCCATAAGATTATAGAGAAAGGAAAACAAAATTTATAAATTACAAGTATATTTCTAAAAAAAAAATTTATTCAAATTTTCAATTAAAGTGTCAAATTATGAGCAATGCCTCTTATATAATCTAAATTATTATTATTGTCATAACCATCAACTAGTCTTTTTAGTCTTTCTTTGATTTCGTGGTATTTTTTCCTGCTTGGTTGTGTAGTGTGTCCAGCCATATATTTCTCTATTTTATTCTCTTGGTGACCCTGTTCTTTTTTCACTGCTTTGATGAATTTCCAGATTGACCTATGTGATGATTGAAGAAATTCACTAAATCCTCTATGCCATCCCTCAATAGAATTATTGGTTTTGGGAAGATCATCTTGAATAGCTGAATAACAATTCCACATTGTGATTGGAAACTTGGGTGACCGTCTGTTGCCTCTTCTAGTTAGTCTTCCAATCCACGTGTCTTCAAAATAATCAATTATGGGTTACAAAGTCTCCTCATATTCTATATAATAAGGAGATTGTAGAAGTATTTCAAATGCATTGATTACATATATATGAGGCACAAAAGCTAATGCAACCAATTTTTTGATCTCAAATGAAAATACTTCATCGACACTGTAACGTGTTTGTAGACCTTCTTCTTGAACTTTCCTCCACAAGCACTGAGAGAAATGGAAAAGACATCCCTGAATAGTGACATTACGAAAAATTTCAGAAATAGCTCCCTTGAAACCTAATTCAAAATCAATAAGTATAGTTTTTGGGTTTAGATCAGGTTGTAGTTGTTTTAATTTTACAAGTACTTGTGTATAAGTGGATCTTGTTTTGTTGGTCATAAGAATATAGATGAGTGGAAATATTGCATCATTTTTCAAGCCATGAATTGTGTACAACTACTGAAAAATACTTGGTACTATTTTAAAGTACCATCACTAAACCAATTTTCAGATTCTTTTAGTAGTTGCAAATTTTGTGTGGTGGTGAATATTAAAAAATGATTCTCATCATTATTGTCATGATAAAGAAACTTTTCCCCTCTATTGATAATTGTATATTCAATTGGTAAGATAAGATCTCTCAATGCCTGAGGATTTGGTGGTGGTGCTTCAAATCTTATTCTTTTCCTTCGAATCATTTTGCATAATGCATTGGTTGATGGTATTGCTCCTGCTACTGGTAATGAAATATTAGAACATGTAGTAGAAATGATATTTCTTGTAGAGTCTTGAGTCAAGCACGCCATATCTTTCATTTCATTCAACTTATGTTTGACAGTGATCATCTCAATTTTTGGAGCATGATTATGTCCTGTACTGCTAATCACATCACTAGATTCTGTTTGTGTTATATTATAGCACCGACTTGAACATTTATTTGTAAAATATTTTGCACAATGCCAAATCATTTTATTGACACCTTCTCGATGAAGCAAAAATGTGTAACCATTTAAAATGAGTAATTTCTTATTTTTTTGACTTGTTAAAAATTGAAGAGGCATTATATATATTAAAAATTATGGAGAATTTCTTGATTCTCTAAAAGTATATTTATTTTTTGTATACTTTATAGAAACCCCTAGAAAAATTTAATATAATGTTAAAAAAATTATATTAAAAAATATCTTTTTTTATGAATTTTGATTTCTCTTTTTCTTATCACTCTACACACTCTTCATTCTTCTCCCCTTCTTCCTTCCTTTACTTCTCTAAGCTCTTAATTCTACCACTTTATATATCCTCTTAATGCCTCTTCATAACGCCTTTTGACTTACATCTTTTCATAATAGCTCTTATTTAGCTTATTCCCACGAATTTGTCTTTATTTCTATAATTATTTACCATTTTATAAGTTATTTAGGCATATTAAAGATGTTTTAAGGCTATTTTACAGGTATATAATGGATATATGGTCTAAAAATGACCTAAATATCCTCTATGGTGCCTCACAATCCCTTTTTAAGCATACTAACTTGATCTAGAATGACCATGGGTTATTTTGTCCATGGGTTATTTTGACCATGGGTTATTGTGACCTTGGGTTATTGTGTCCTTGGGTTATTATGGCGGGGTTATTGTGTCCAGGGTTATTTTGGCCGGGTTATTATGTCCGGTTACCATACCTCTTGGTTGTATGCCATTTACAATCTCAAAAGGTGTTTTTCTAGTACTCCTATTCACTAAATTATTGTATGCAAACTCTTCTTGTGCCAACACAAAATCCCAATTACTTGGTGTGTCTCCAAATTGTATGCAAATTAGATGTCTAACTACTAGAGATGATAAATTAACTATTAAAAGATAATAAATCTATCTAATGCAAACACAATGAAGAATGCAAAGTAACTATGAAATGATGAAACTAAATTAAAAAACAATGAAAAAATTTCTAGAATGAGAAGATGGTCAAGATCAGAGACTTTTAGTTGGGTGACTTAGTCTGAGAAAATCCAAAGAATCAACAACACCATGAAAAGAAGGGAAAGTTTGAACCAAATTGGTTAGGACTTTTTGTGATTACAACAGTCTATGGTTCTAGGGCTTATCAGTTGTCTACACCAGAGGAAGATCCCTTGGATGCACCTCTTAACATCATCCATCTCAAGAAGTTCTATCCCTAAAATCCCAATGCAAGGGGCATGTATATAGTCTGTATATATATTCTATAAATAAATTAAAAAAAAATACAAAAAAAATAAAATCACAAAATTAAAAGAAAACTGCAATAAAAGCATGTGGTGAAAACCTGGCAACAGGCACTATGTGTGATAAGTTAGCTCCTCTATCTATTAGGATTCTTCTAGCGTGTCCGTTCATTTGTATATATCTGCAAGTAAAATGGTTAATTAGTCCTTGTCCCCACCATGTATATATCATAATAAAAAGGCCAGTTCATACACCATGCATTGTATTTACCCATAATAAAACTCCATCATAGCTTGATCTTTTGTCATGGTCTTCATCCTAGTCTTGTTGCGTCTTTCTTCATCCATAATAAGTCAGTCCATCACCTAGCTGGGGGCATGTCCTCGACCTAGTTTGGGAAGTGGATCTATGATAGTCATGACTCTTAGAGGACAAAATGGAGTATTTTCACTAGGCAAGGCAAACACAATCAAATGTTCTTTCACAATGGTATCTTCATGCTGAATCATAATCTATGATCCATCCTTCGAATTGTGACTCCTTATCTATACATCTTGACTATACATCATCACTTGAAATGATCAACATATCCTAAATCTATCTTTTTGGCAAATGAAATGTATATTCATGGTAGACATGTTAGAATGATTTGTTATAAATTATGCATTCATATCTAGATTTCATTGTTATCATGTTTCCTATGCTATTCCAGGATATCTTTGACATGAGTTTGAAACTCCCATATGTCATTGATTAGAATAGCCGGGATGGGGCATGATATTTTCTTTGATTGCTGTTTGTGGGGTATTTTCTGATGAAATTGAAGGAACAAGTAAATTGAGGTGTCTGTGTGTAAGTGCCTTCATCCATTTCATAGTATTGACAACATACAAATCATGTTGTTCTACAAATACTATTTATGGTGATACGCCATCGCATACCTCAACTCCAAATATTTGTTCCCCGATGGAGGGGGGAAATATTCCTTGTCTGTTACAAAAATGAAACTTAGGTCATCTTGGTTCAATTATACCTAGATGCTTGTCAAGTTTTCAATATTAAACTCCATGCAAGAAGTGCTTAGGTCATCCTGGTTTAATTATACCATGATGCTTGCATTTTCTTGCAACATAATGAGCTCAATGATGAAAATCAAATTCCAGTTATTATGAAGTTCTAAGATGTTACCTAAAGTTGTGGACATACATTCATTTCATTTTGCATTGCATTTTACCATCTCATGAATTTCATATCAAGTGCTCCTTTTACCATCTCATGAATTTCATATCAAGTGCTCCTTTTATAGAGATTTGTAGGTTATCTTTTTTATTAGGTTGTCTATTTTTCCTAAGTCCATTCTTCTTGTGTCCAGAACATTGTTATTTCAGTTGAGGACATTCAGACAACCAAAAATACTTTCCACTTTAATCATTTTAAGACATGCATAATTATTATTAGGTGTGTTCATTGGATATTTGTTATTGTTATCATTTCATCTCATTTCATTTTATCATGTTGTCAATCATCTTAGGTACATTTTCATTTATTATATTAGATACCATTTGCGTTACAATATCATTTATTGTTCATTACATGTATTTAGTATCATCATGCATTTAGTATCCATTCATTTTACATTATTCACATTGTTTTTACATCATTGCATTAATCATCACACAACATTAGTGAATATCATTTAGCACATGGATTTATATCATCATATATTAGATTATTTATCCATTAGCATCATATAGAAAATCAATCATTTTGCATTTTAAGACATCCATTCCATGCATATAAAAGTAAATTATCACATCCTGCATATGTCAGTACGCACATGTATATAAACATCATAGCAAATCATGATAGAACTGCATCAATCATACAAAGTCAAAATCATATAAAGTCCATAAATACAACCAAACAGTCCAAATGTCCCATGATATATAATCAATAATAATGTGTCTATAGTTAGTGTGTATCAAGTCAATACATAATGATACAATGATAATATGATACAAAATGTGTATACAAGTGGTATCTATGACCCACTGCCTCCAGAATCTATCTGTCGCTATCTGTGAGCTGCAATAAGGCCCTGTGCTGCTGAACCACCTGCTCCTGAGGATCCACCCTAGTCTCCTGAACCTGTGGGTGCTCTAGGAGGATGTGATGATACACCTCCACTACCAACTGGTGCTTGTCTCTCATATACTACTATCCTCACCGCCATTGATCTCTCTCTGAAGCTCCCAATCCACTGATCCCTAGGAACTACCTATCTATATGCCTCTCGCTAGTAGGATATCTCCTTCCTAGCTTGTATCATGGATCTTAGGCTATCTCCATGAGGAACTAACTCCTTTGTGTGCTGCAACTCATCCAAAAGCATCTCCAACTCTCCAAGTCTCTCTACTACTAAATCCTGCTCAGCTCTAAGCACATCCATCTGTCTACCCATCCTCTCTATCTGTCTCTTCAAGCCCAAAACCTGATCTACCTACACCTGTGTAACTGCTAGTTGAACTAGTAGTGCATCAATATCTGGGTCCTCCTCCATAGCATCTCTTTGAAAATAGGGATCCTGTCCCCCGATGTCCATCTCAACCTTCTCATCTTGTGCCCCTAAATCTAGCATCTCCACATCCTGCTCTTCCTATATGTCATCAGGGATCTGTCCACCTTGTACCACTCCACCCTAAGCTAATAACACATCTACCTCATCCTGTCCCTACACCTGTACCTATGGCACCTATACCTACAGCTGATCCCTATACTAGGGCAACTGGTATCTGTGCCGAAGGGACTGGTACCTATAGTGGAGCTCCTACAGCTGGCTGTGCTGGCTGTGATGGAGGCTATCTCTGTCCCTATCTAGCTAGAGGTGGCATCAATCCCCTCTGCCTCACACCACCTCCTCTCATCTGAGGTCCTGCCCTATCCCCTCTCCCTCCATCTCCACCATCATCTCCTCCTCCATCTCCTCCACTATCACTGCCACCTCATCTCCCTCACCCATGACTATCTCTCCCTCGGAGTCTCCCCCATCGTCTCTCTGCAGGATCTCTCTCTGGAGGCCTCGCTGCTGGATCTGTAATCTGTGGAACTAGAAAATCCCTCAAAAACTGCTCTAAATCAGTAGTCATCCCTGGGTCTACCACTATCAGTCTCATTAACCATGCCTAGAATGGGGCATCCAAAAACTCCTGTCGAGCAACATCGAATGATGCCATGGGCCTCCAGTCTCATCTCTTGATGAGTACGAGCATGCTCTATCACTCCTTGCGGCATGCCCTATATCTTGCCAAACTATCTCAGGACCTAACTAACCAGCTATCACTCAATGATAAATGGTGTTCGACCTATCAACCACCATGACTCAAAGAAAAAACCAAGCTGCCGCTCATCATCCCATGACTCACAACCTAAGTATGGTCTCCATATCACTGTATCTAATGTATCAAATGTATATCACCAGAACTCTAAATGGCCCAATTTTGCCTGAGACAAAATTGAGGAATATAAGTGAATGTAGGGCTATCCTGCACCCCAAAATCTGATGGCCACTGGTCGCGTCACTGCAATGTGCTCCCATGCCCAAACATGGAGCAGTGTCACCCCTGCTGATAGAGATGCACCCCTATGATACACCACCTGATGCATGTCATGATAAAGATGTGCTAATAAACACACACCCCAAGCAAATCAAGTCCCCTACATCATCCGCTGTAATGTGCGGCCCCATCCAACTACAAATCCATGTGATCTACGATCAGGGCATACAAATCCCCCAATCGCTCCTGCTAGCACTACTGGTAGAGGATCATACAAATCAACCATGTCCTCCTAGCTGATCTCTCCATCCTCTATATCATCATCACTGAAGACGGCTCTGCACTTTGTGACTCTGTCATGCTGATCATACTATACCAGCTTGCCTGTGATGGGAAGATGGAGGATGCGCTATACATCCTCTAATGTGACTGTCATCTCCCTTGTCAGAAGATGGAAGGTACTCATCTCTGAGTGCCATCGCTCTACTAATGCTATCATCATACTCAGATTCACCTAAATCTTGAGTGTGTAAATCACATAATATAATCCAGACGCACCAATCAATAGTTTGTCAGTCTCTGACAGTGCTGGTATCAGATTCTGTGTGACGGGATATCTCTCTCATGACATCAGACTATCTGTGATATCCTCTTATTTAAGTCAACAATAATCAACCTATCAGATTTTGATAAATTGATCTATCAATCTATCTATCCTATCATATCAATTTCAAACATGTTATTATCATGTGTTTCAATAGATGATTCTATCAATTATCTACATTCAAGACTGGTTAACTAGCGAACATGCTACAATGTTGCCTATCTTAATCAAATCGATCAAAATCAATCACCGACAGATCCAATTGGCTTATCAACATCAAGTTTGACCTAATTGACTATCTAGTTTGACCACATTCTATCACTTCAAACACATGTGCAACATTGAAACATGTATGCGCAACATTATTTAACATTTGCGTAGGTTTTTACCTATGCGTAGTTTTTCTTGCCATTTGTGCAATAATTATGCACAAATGCACAGGTTTTGACACAAGCGTAGTTTTATTGAACATTTGCACCATAACACTACACAAATGCACTGATTTTGCATATGCACATTTTTATTTAACACTTGCGCACATCTAACATTCCTCTAGTATGAATGCACAGCTACCCTAAACGCATGCATAGAAAGTTTTATTTTCTGTGCCATAACTCTACACAAATGCACCAATTTTGCATATGCACATTTTTATTAACACTTGCACACATCTAACATTCCTCTAGTATGAATGCCCAACTGCTCTAAACGCATGCGCATAAAGTTTTATTTTTTGTGCAAACGTTGCTAGTTTCTGCGCATTGGTGCACCGAAACTGTGCATTCGTACTTCACCTAAAACTAACTGATTAAATTAATTAAATATTTATTATTTAATTAATAATTAGTCCTCTATTTATTAAATAAATTATTCAATTTATTTAGTGAATTCACTATAGTCTATTCTTCTATCCTAAGTCTTCTAATTAGTCTTATTAAAGTGATTTAATTAAATACACAATCACCTAAATATGACTAAGTTTCCTAGTCCACCTCACCTACCTAGTCACCTGACACATCACTTTGGCTAAGATAAATAATTATTATTAATTATTTATTTACAATTATCCTCACCCACACATATCCTATTCTCGAGAGCTATGTGGCCTCATAAGACTTAGTCTCATGACCACATGTCCTCTCAACAACCAAGTCAAGAGACATGCCCTATTCCTAAGGGGCTTCTCAAACCACCTCTAAGGGTCAAAGGTGACTCATAGGACACTTGTGCAAAGAGTCCTCATGAGGAAAAGGTCTCTCCCTCTTTCTCTCTTTGGTCTTTGTGAGACACTTGACATGCGTCTTTCCCTTCCACCTTCTTCTCCTCCATGTCAATGTGAGAGGAACATCATCCCTATTCTTCCTCTCACATTCCAACTACATCCCCCTTTCTCTCAACTCCTTCAACCAAGTCAATCCTAGCCCTAGGATCTTCCACCTTTCATTCTCAACCATAGGATTGTGCCACCTAGGCCTAGATCCTCCAAAACTCTATAAAAGGAGCCACATTTCCCATTTGAGAGCTAATAGGTATTTTGATAATAGGCATTCAAGCATTCAAGCAATCAAGCAATCAAGCATCCAAGCATTCTAAGAGAAATCAATTCATACTATCACCATTTCATTTGCATTTCATCCATTAGTTTTCATAAGCTATTGTGCACTCATTTCATTCAATCTCCACACTTTGGTGATCATCTTGGGAAAGGGCTTCATTTGGAAATCTAAGAGCTCAACATCTTCGAGAAATCAAGGCTAGGAGGACAATGGAGACAAGCTGCATGGTAGATGAAGGTAATTAATTTAGTTTCATCATTTCATAGTTACTTTGCATTCTTCATTATGTTTGGATTAGATAGATTTATTACCTTTTAATAACACATGGACAAGTAAAAGCAGTTTTTTCCTACTCTTCCAATGCAATCTTGATCTAGTTATAGCCTGAAAAACCATCCATTAATGATAACATTTCATGCCCAGCTGTCAGATCAACAATCATATAAATATTTGGCAAAGGGAAGTCATCTTTTAGACAAGCTTTATTAAGATCTCAAAAATCAATACAAATCTGGATAGACTTGTCTGGTTTTGAGATAGGAACAATAGTGGAGATCCACTCAGCATAATCAATAGCACGAATGAACCCAACATCTAGGAGCTTCTTCAATTTTGCTTTCACCATTAGGGCAATGTGAGGATACATTTTACGGAGCTTCTGCTTAACTGGTTTTACACCTGGTTTGATAGATAAATGATGCATAATGAGATTTGGATCTAGACCAGGCATATCAGCATAGGACCAAGCAAAGTTGATTTTTCTTTCTCTGAAATTTTTTGTAAAAGCTTCTTTCTCTGATTCTGTCAAGGATGCTGCTACTTTGAGGATGCATGGAGACTCCTCTGTTCCAATGTTAAGTGGTACTATTGGTTCTATAAGAATAGAAGATTGTTCTCGATACAAATAATTGGGAAGAGTGTCAATCCTTCCATCATCAGGTGCCTCAGAGAGGTTTTCACCATTAGATGCATCTTTTCTTTTTACTATTTTTGGATCTAATACTACCACTGAGTGGTTTTCACCATTAGATCTGTTGATTATTTTTATATTTTTATGACTGAAAGGATTGGCATTCTCTCCAAAATAGGCCATGTCATTGATTTCTATTGGAAATCTTGACTTGTGATCCCCTGGTGGTAAATGATCCCTGATGCCAAGATAGTCAATGACCACATCATCATTATGGAAGACATCAAGTTCTAGGTGATTGGGAGAATCCCAATTGATAAGGTCAGGACGGACAAGGGGCATTGGATCATTTGGGTCGGTTTCAAAAGCAGAGATGGTATTGATGGAAAAGTTGTCAAGGTTTATATGGTATCAGCGAGGTCTATTTCCATACTCTCATCTGAATCATCTATCACAAGATAATGCTCACTTCGCTCATGATCGACATGAGTAGTATTACGTGGGACCAATCATAGTGAGTCACTCATTGAACTCTCACCCTCATGGTAATCGTTACTATATTGATGGAGAACATCGACTCCTATTTATTCAGTATAATCAGATAAGGAATCCCATTCATAATCATTATAATCAAAATCATCATTATCTTCAGGTCTATCAATGATTCTTTGAGCTATCATTTGTTTCTTTGGATCTACATACATACCATGCTTTCTAAATTGTAAGGTAGGAGCTTTAGATGTCTCATGAAAAGGTGGGATTTTTTCTTTTCCTTTTGGTTCTTGTGGTCCTTCTCCTTTATATCCTAATCCTGTAGTGTCTCTTTGATAATTGGGATTTTGCAAAATTGGTTTTATAACACCTTCTCTTTGTAACCCTAGAGGTCCAGCACCTTGATATCCCATCTTTTGTAGCAAAGTATACCCTTTTCCATAGACATCAGGTGATATATATTCATGTTTAGTATCCTCTTCAATCTTCTATGTCTTAAGCCAATAATTTGCATTACGCTCAGCTGCCTCTTTGGATATTGTGCCCCCACTTATAAATGTGTTATAAACAAGTGTGGAAGGGGGTTCTGATTGTTGTTTAGTGATCAAAGATCTACCATATGATTTGGGAGATAAAGGTAACTCGGTGATGCAAAGAGCTTGACCTAGAGTATATTCTCCCATACTGCTTTCTTTGATGTCTATCTTGATCCCATCTGATTTAGAAGTTGATGCTATATTACTAGGGTCACTGGGTGTAGTTGCAGAAGATCCAGTATGATTATAGGGAACCCAAGAATCAGAAGTCTTCACATTGCTACAATATTGAAAAGGATTAGAATCTCCTTTGATAGTGATCTCCTGACCATTATGAGGGAATGTTAAACATTGGTGATAAGTCGATGGCACAACTTGCATGGAATGAATCCATGGTCTTCCCAAAAGGATATTATAAGCAAGATCCATGTCCAGAACTTGACAAGATACATCTTTGACAATAGGACCAACTCTAATTGGAAGAACAATGGACCCCTTGGATGATCTCTCTTCCTCATCATAGGATTTTATTCTGATTTTCTTTTTTGGATCAACGAAATTCTTAGAAAATCCCAATGCAAGGACTAACTTTAATGTGCAGATATTCAAGCCAGCTCCCCCATCTATTAGTACTCTTTTAATCTTGTGATTCTAGACAAGGAATTCAATATGTAAGGGAGCATTATGAGGTTGGGTAATAGCTAAATCATCATTTTTAGTGAAGGACAAATAGTGTGGGGTTGTTAAATGGCCCACCATAGCTTGAAATTGATCATGATCTAGAGTTGTGGGAACCTGGGTCTCTAAGAGAGCTTTTCCAAGGATATCTTTGTGAGATGGGGAAAGATGCAAAAGCTCTAAGATGGATATTTGGGAAGGTGTTTTCTTAAGTTGTTCCAAAAGATTGTACTAGTTGGAAGTATTTGGTATAGAATTTGGGACATAAATGGACTTGTTTTGGTTAATGCTTGGTTTAGACTGGACTCCTTGGAGAGTAACTTTGGCTTGAGCATGAGTAGTAGCTTGGACTAGTTGACTCTCTGATTTTCCTTTTATGGTAATGACATTGGCATAATACATAGAAGGATGATAGTCAGAAATGTTACCAACGTATCTATAGGGAGTGGAATTATAATTGGCTTGATTGTCACTCTTAGTATTGGAAGAACCTCCTTTTTCATGCTCAGGAAGTGGATCTTTGAAAGCCGTATGTGATTCGTTTGAGGTATGGCCGTCAACACTAATTTCACCACTTTCAATTAAGTCTTGAATTACATTTTTGAGTCTTTTGCAATCATTGGTTTTATGTCCTCTATCTCTATGAAATTCACAATAATCATTCTCATTCCACCAAGAAGGCTTCACTCTAGGTTCAAAATCTTTCATTTCAGGAAGCGTAATGAGTTTCTTTGTGATTAACTTTCGTAATGCTAATTCGAGAGATTCCCCTAAAGGAGTAAAGTTTCTTCGAGGTGACATAAAAGGAAATCTTGGTTTGGATGAATCCTTGTTGGTATTTTGATTTGATGATTGATTGTTGTAGGTTCCTTGAGTAGCATTGACCTGACTGGTGAGATTAAGAAGGGGTTGTGTTGGTTTGACATTATGATTATCAACAATCCCATCATTGACAATGTTTTTATTTTTATTCCAGAATTTTGATTTGTCATTGTTGTAGTTGTTGGAATTGGAATTTGAGGATCCAACATTGTCTTTAGAATAAAGTTTGATCTCACCTTTTCAGACCATGGCTTCCTCAATCTTGATACCATTTTCTATGAGCTTATTGAAATTTGGTGGACATTGCAATTGTAACCTATAACTCATTTCTGGTGTAAGGTTATGCACAAAAATATCCATCTTTTCTTGTTCGAGAATCATTTGTGGATATTTGGAAAACAATTGATGCCATCTTTGCAAAAAAGTAAGGAAGGGTTCTCCATTCTTTTGATGTGCATTGCAAAGATCAAGCATAGTGACTTCATGTTTGATGTTATATGAATAATGAGTCACAAATTTGTCAAGAAGATCATTGAAAGATTTGATGCCTAGGGGTAGTTTAGAGAACCATTCCATGGCTTGTCCTCCTAAACTTCATGGAAATAGTCACATAAGATAAGTGTCATTGTGAGTGACTTCAATACAAGCAGCACAAAACTCATGAATGTGGTCTTGTGGATCTGAATTCCCTTTGTATTTGTCAAATTTTGGTACCTCAAAATGAGGAGGGAATGGAATCATTTCTAAGTTCTTATCAAAAGGATAAGGACATATATCATCCAAGGAATACTTCTTTGTTGATGATCCAGTTTGGATGTCACAGATTTTTTTTTGAAGCATTTGGATTTGTTGTAGAATGGGATCCAAAGATAACATGTTTCCTTGAGAGTTTTGGGAAACATTGTTGTGCGAAGCATTATTTTGTGAAGCATGATTTTGGGAAGCATGGTATTGTTGATCATTTGGAAAAATAGTGTGTTGTTCATGACTATGAGAAGCATTGGATTGCTGATTGGTGTCCTTTGCTCCATGAGTATCTTGAGAATCCTTAGAGATGTGTTGATTGTTTGTGAGAGTTGGTTCTCTAATATGGGAAACATCAAAATCACTTGGTAACTTAGCCCCTTGTTGAGTAAGCATGAGGAAATACATCTCTCTATCCAAGCCTAAGAGTCTTTCCATGACATGATAAAATTGAGGATCTTGTGAGGCTTCCCTAAGTTCGTCATCGGTGGGTTCATCATTGGATGTAAAAAGTGAAGGCTTCTTAGGAGCTTTTTTTGGCCAAGGGTTCTCTTCATTGCTGGTATTTCCTTCCATCTTGTCTAGGGATTCTAGATTAATGGTTTGTTTAAGTTTCTGAGATCGAGTTTGAACCATAAAATTGAAAGAATTGATTGTGGGATGAAAGATTTTTGATGAGAAGATATGGAAAGTGATTGACAGAAAAGATATTGAAATGTGTTGAAAAGTGATAAGACAACTTGATAAAACTCTAGGGCAATAGGAGGTATAGATCTCACTATGATATGACAAAGAGAAATCAAGAGATAATAACCTAAGTAAGTTTGGTGGTTAAGGATGATATATCCTGATATGGTAAACTCATAAAGATCAAAATATGATGAATAAGATAATGTTTCAACACAAAATTGAAAATTTCAAAGATTTGAAAGAAAATGATTTGATGAATCTTGATGAAGGAATGATGAAAAGTGATGAAAATGGTCAAACTAAAGATTAGAGGTTTGTGTAACTTGACTGTTTCTCCAGAATCTTACTAAGGATGAAAAATGGGTATCTGAAAAAGTGATTTTGAAAATTGAAAAGTTTGTGGAAATGCTCAATGTTGTAAATGTGCAACAACAAATGTGCATGACATATTAATAAATGCGCAACAAAATGAAACAGATGCGTAGCAAGATGTGACAGACGTGAACTAGTAACTCAAAAGTGCAGACAGTCTGAATAGATGCGCAACAAATTTGGATAAATGAGTAGCAAATTGGATCAAATGTGCATAAATATGTGATATACGTGCAAGTTTTGAAGTTTTGATATGAATTGAAATGTTTTGGATTTTCCTGGTGTTTTTTTTTTGGCAAAGTAAAAAATGCATAAACACACGCACACAAGATAGAAATGATGTTAATCTGACTATACTAATATGAATGCACAAACATGCTTACAATCCTATGGTTGGCAAGGATGATATCTACTGAATCCCCACTAGGATAATAAAATCCAGCCATGCAAATTCACAACGGATAGCCTAGGAACTTGGAGGCACAGGCTCCTCCTTACAGTGCACTCACTTTTCAAGCACACCAAGTTCTGAATTCAATGGGTCATTACTTCCCAAAGAATTTCTATCTCTACTATGAACCGTGAGTAATGTGGGGTGTCTTCACGAGCTTGGGTGACTCCTTGAGCCAGCAGATAGAAGGTTTTTGGCCACTAAACAAAAGCTTTTAGTAAGGACATCCGTTCAAGTGGTTGTGATCAAGTCATTTTCCCAATTAAGGGGGCTCTCCCAATCCTTTCAAAGCAAGGCTTTCACCTCTACTAAGTAGGACTTTAACGCACCACTAGGGTACTGGAGGAGATTTTGATTGCCACAACGAATTCACACCTATCTAACGTGAGACTAATCACACTAGCATTTTTTATATACCGGTTTGGAAGGGCTTGGCTTTAGCCTATTTACCTATTGGGTCGTTCCTTGGGGTGAGTACCTCTTTTCCCACCAAAGACCACCCTCTAAAAATTATAATAGTTTCTCTTACACCCAAGTTCCACGAATGGTGAGGGGAGAGGATATGTTGTTATAATTTTGAGATTACACATATGCTATTAAGTAAAACACAATAGACACTTGAATCTATGCTAAAGAAAACACTCAAAGCAAAAACATGTCGTATTTTAAGCCCAAATGAGATTATAGTTTATTTTGCAAACCCTTTAGGAATCCTTGCAAAGAAATGTGTTAGAAATTTTTAGCAATAGGGTCTTCTACTAAAAATCCTGCAAAAGAGCCTAAAAGCTACCAGAGCAAACATAAACTTGTTAAAGGTTAGCTAAAATCAAAATAAATCAAAAATTTTAACCTAAATACTATCAATAACAAATGCACAATAATAGTAAATAAATGCACAAAATTATTGAACAGATGCACCAAACAGAATGATTTATGTGCAGAAAAGTAAAATGTAAGCGCAAAAAATTTAAATGTATGCATAGAAAAGTGGAATGTATGTGCAGAAATGTGGAACAGATGCACAGATTTTAATCAAAATAAAAATGGGACAGACAAAAAATGACCGATGTGATCGAAAATGTATGCGTAGAACATATGGATGAATGCACAAGAATCATGGATGAATGCACAGAAAGAACCTGGAAATGTCTGCACATGAAAAACTAAGAAAACATAATGTAAAAAATGGAGGCTGGCCCTCCTTCTAGCACCAAAAATGTATGCAAATTAGATGTCTAACTACTAGAGATGATAAATTAACTATTAAAAACTAATAAATCTATCTACTGCAAACACAATGAAGAATGCAAAGTAACTATGAAATGATGAAACTAAATTAATTACCTTCACCTACCATGCAGCTTGTCTCCATTGTCCTCCTAGCCTTGATTTCTCGAAGATGTTGAGCTCTTAGATTTCCAAATGAAGCCCTTTCCCAAGATGATCACCAAAGTGTGGAGATTGAATGAAATGAGTGCACAATAGCTTATGAAAACTAATGGATGAAATGCAAATGAAATGGTGATAGTATGAATTGATTTCTCTTAGAATGCTTGGATGCTTGATTGCTTGATTGCTTGAATTCTTGAATGCCTATTATCAAAATACCTATTAGCTCTCAAATGGGAAATGTGGCTCCTTTTATAGAGTTTTGGAGGATCTAGGCCTAGGTGGCACAATCCTATGGTTGAGAATGAAAGGTGGAAGATCCTAGGGCTAGGATTGACTTGGTTGAAGGAGTTGAGAGAAAGGGGGATGTAGTTGGATTGTGAGAGGAAGAATAGGGATGATGTTCCTCTCACATTAACATGGAGGAGAAGAAGGTGGAAGGGAAAGACACATGTCAAGTGTCTCACAAAGACCAAAGAGAGAAAGAGGGAGAGACCTTTTCCTCATGAGGACTCTTTGCACAAGTGTCCTATGAGTCACCTTTGACCCTTAGAGGTGGTTTGAGAAGCCCCTTAGGAATAGGGCATGTCTCTTGACTTGGTTGTTGAGAGGACATGTGGTCATGAGATTAAGTCCTATGAGGCCACATAGCTCTTGAGAATAGGACATGTGTGGGTGAGGATAATTGTAAATAAATAATTAATAATAATTATTTATCTTAGCCAAAGTGATGTGTCAGGTGACTAGGTAGGTGAGGTGGACTAGGAAACTTAGTCATATTTAGGTGATTGTGTATTTAATTAAATCACTTTAATAAGACTAATTAGAAGACTTAGGATAGAAGAATAGACTATAGTGAATTCACTAAATAAATTGAATAATTTATTTAATAAATAGAGGACTGATTATTAATTAAATAATAAATATTTAATTAATTTATCAAGTCAATAGTAATTAAGTAATAAATATTTAATTAATTAATGAAGCCATTTTTAGGTGTATACACAAATAAACATCTCAAATGATTTCCCAAACTTCTATTCACAACTTATGTCTATCCATCAGTCTGTGGGTAAAATGTAGAACTATATTTCAACTCGGTGACAAACTTTCTCCAAACGGTCTTCCAAAAGTATCCAACAAATTTACTGTCTCAGTCAGAGATAATACTCCTCGGTAATCCATGTAATCTGATAATTTCCTTAAAGAAAATATTTTCTATATGTATTGCATCTGATGTCTTTCTACAATGTATAAAATATGCCATCTTAGAAAATCTATCCACAACAACAAATATAGAATCATTACCTCTTACTGTCTTTGGTAAGCCAAGAACAAAATCCATACTGATATCAATCCAAGGTTTCTTAGGAACATAAATCAATGTATACAACCTAGTATTATGACTTACTCCTTTTGCAACTTGACAAATTCCACAACATTTCACAAATTTCTGAACATCTTTATACAACTTTGGCTTTCTCCTTATGAAAATTTAATATTTTATCAATGCCAAAATGTCTAGCCAAACCACTACTATGTTTCTCTTTTATCAAATTAGTTCTCATTAGTCCTCTCGGTCTACACAACTGAATACCTTTAAACAACATACCTTCTTGAATGAAATATTATTCCCATTTAGTACTCGGTTGATCTTGAATAGGTGCTTTGCACTTTCTACATGGCTCAAAAAAATCAGGATCAAATTCATAAGAATCTCTCATGTCATCAAAGCCAAGAACTTCAATTTTCATCTCGGTCATCAAAGATCTCCTTCTACTCAATACATCTACAACTCGATTAGTGACTCCAATCTTATGCTTTATCACAAATGTATAACTCTATAAATACTCAACCCATTTCATATGTCTCTGATTCAACTTATTCTGACTACCCAAATACTGTAAAGCCTTATGATCAGTATACAACACAAACTAACTTGGTATCAAATAATGTCTCCATTTCTTCAGTGCTTGAACAATAGCATTGAATTATTGATCATATACAGATTATTTCCTTTTTGCATCATTCAACTTTTAACTAAAGAAAGCAATAGGTTTACCTTCTTGACTCAACACAACTCCAATTTCACTTCCACTTGCATCACATTCCACTTGAAATACCTTATTGAAATCAGGCAATGCCAAAATAGGCAACTCAACAACCTTTTGCTTTAGAGTCTCAAAACTCTTATTAGCTCCATGTGTCCACTTGAATTCTCTTTTATCTCCTCTCATAGTCTTAGTCATAGCATTACAAATTAAACTGAAATTCCTAATGAACTTTTGGTAAAAACTTTCCAAACCATGAAATGATCTTACCTCACTAGCATTCTCAGGTGTAGGCCAATTCAAAATAATTTCATCCTTTTAGGATCCATCTTCAAACCATCACCTGAAATCACAAATCCCAAATACACAATCTCCTCTTTAATGAATGAACACTTTTTCAGATTTATCAACAAATTTTCCTCTTTCAATCTTTGCAATACTTGTTTAACATGCAACAAATGTTCTTCTCTAGTCTTACTGAATATCAAAATATCATCAAGGTATATAATCACAAACTTACCCAAAAAATTTCCTCAAAAACTTCATTCATCAACCTCATAAAAGTACTCAGTGCATTAGTTAAACCAAAAGGCATAACCAACCACTCATACAAACCTTCTTTTGTCTTGAAAGTAGTCTTCCACTCATCACCCTCTCTGATTCTGATTTGATGATACCCACTTTTCAAATCAATTTTTGTAAAATACTTTTCTCCAGTCAAACTGTCAATTATGTCATCCATTCTTAGTATAGGAAACCTATATTTCACTATTATCTTGTTGATTTCTCTGGAATCAGTACACATTCACCATTCTCCATTCTTCTTAAGTGCCAATACAATAGGTACTACACAAGGGCTCAAACTTTCTCTGATCAAACCTTTCTGCAATAATTCTTGAATCTATCAGTTCAATTCCTGATTCTCAATAGGTGTCAACCGATGGGGTGCCTTATTCGGTAAACTAGCTCCAGGGATTAGATCTATGCAATGATCAATGCTTCTCTTTGGTGTTAAACCATCAGGTACATTATCATAAATAATTTTACTATATTCAGTGAGTAACTTATCAATCTCCTCATGGACACTATCCTCTATTTTCTTACTCAGTTTGTTAGGAATCACAAAAAAACATATATCATTCTTCTTCAAATCCTTAACAAACTTTCTTCCTTCCATTAGGAAAAATTTCATAGATGTGCAAACATTACTAATAGGTTCTTCAATCAAAGGCAACAAAACTTTTCTTCTCCCATAAGCCCAAATAGTATATTTATGCAATCTTCCATCATATATAGCATGTCTATCATATTGCCAAGGTCTACCCAAAAAAATATGACAAAAATCCATAGGCATGACATCACATAACACCTTATCATAGTACTTTCCAATTTTCAAATTCACATAACATTTTTCACTTACCAAGAGTGTATGCTCATCTTTGATCTATGAAATCTGATAGGGCTTTGGATGTTCCAACCTTTTCAACTGCAACTTTGTGACCATTTCCTCAGATGCCAGATTCTCTAAGCTACCATTGTCAATGATTACCTTCCAAACTTCATCAGAAAATCTACATCTGGTCTTGAACAAACTTTTCCTTACCAGATCTTCCTTTATACTTTCACTCCAAAGTGCTCTCCTTACCATCAAGTTATTTTCCTTCTCAAGTTCATTTGGTGACTCTTCTTACACCAAATCATTTCTACTTCTGCCAACCTTCTTACTTGCATGTGTACACTCAAATGATCTATTTCCTTCTTCTCCACAATTGTAACAAGTTCCTTAGAAACCACCTCTGTTATAACTACCTCAGTAGTTACTGCCTCTACCTCTAGATGAACTTTCACCTTTCCACTCAGTCTTTCCTTTATCTACATTTGTCTTTTCAGGTTTAGATCTACTATTTTCACCATAAGATCTACCTCTTCCTCTAGGGAATCTACCACCTTTACCTCTTTGTCTTTGCTCATGTTTCTTGTTCAATTTCTCCTCAACTTTCAATGCAAATTGATAAGCCTCTTCAATGTTCTCCAATTTGACCAAACTGATTTCTTCTTGGATGGAAACTCTCGATCCATTTAGGTATCTAGCAATTATTTCCACATCATCTTCATCATGTCTAGATCTGATATCTAATCTATAGAATTCCTCAGTATATTCTTTTACCAAGCTATCTTTCTGCCTCAAACTTTGCATTCGCTTAAATAGGTTAATCTGATAATCATAATGTAGAACTTTCCTTTCAATTTATTCACCATTTTATTCCATACCTTAATTTTGTCTTTTCCTTTCCTCTTTTTGTCCAACTATAGATGTTCCCACCATAAGGATGCATGACTCTTTTGTTGGGAATTGGGAACACTGAGAGGTGGGGGGGGGGGGGGGGGGTGAATTAATGTTCACTATATAATTATTTTTTCTAAACTTTTGAAACTTAACTTGAATGCTTAAGTACTAAAATGAACATCAACATAAGCAAGATAAACAATCACAATACATAACACCAATATGGTTATGAGGAAATCCAAATAGGTAAAAACCCCAGTGGGAATTGACATCCACTAAGAACTGCACTAGTGTCTTATGATCCTTGTTAGAAGATCTGCAACCCTGTTAGGAGTTGTTCTTTACAATGATTTTAGTACAGTGACCTTGTTAAGGGTCAAACCCTATTAGGAGTATTTTAAAATAACCCTGTCAAGGGTGGGGACACACTATCCTAGAGCTCACTACTCAAATGGTGAAGGCTACAACCTTTTGATCTTAGATACACACTATATTTGCTGGATGAACTGGTGTTGTGACACTTCTTGTTAGATCAGTTCCTTTGATGTGCTAATGCTCCAACCTCTTCTAAAGCTCTACAACATACTGACTACACTTTGCATACTTCTATTCTGCTCTACTTTATCGCTTTTGTTATCGTTGCTTAATTACCAAGGTGTATGTCATATTTATATACGCTTACAAAACAATTAGCTAGGTCGTCCCTTTAACTGATTACATACAATGCTTCCAAGTGAATTGGCTCAAGCATGTTTACAAAATAAGATGTTTACGTGTCTAAAAACTAATTAAAATAGGCACATAGCCTTTACAAAACATTATTATAACCACTAATCAAAATAGAAACAGTTAGCTGCATACTTTGTTATGTTTTGGCATTCACTGGTTGTACCTCTTCAACTGTCTGTATCTTCATCATACTATCTCATCTGATCATGTGCTCTTATAATTAGCATGAATACATACTTACAAGCTTAAATTCAAGGGCTCATACCATAAATCAATCATAAGCACATGCACTGATGCTCTGATCTACTAGTGCTTTGCTAACTGTCCAATCTTCTATACTTAGCCATATTCTGACCTTATGGTAATGTGCGCTGACTCCAAAACACTAAATGACTTTGTTGCCATAATGAAAACACTAAACCTACTCATATATAATAGTGTAGTCAACTTTCCAACAATCTCCCCCTTTGTCATTAATGGCAACAAAGGAATATGTCAAAGTTACTAACTGTACCCTTATAAAAAAACTTCTTAACATACTCTAACTTATATCTCCCTTAGACTCTTTACTATACATCTTCTTTACATATAAAAGACTCCATATTATATACAATACTCCCCCTTTGACATTAATGAAAAAGGTGCTCAAAAAATGTATCTACAAGTACTTACAAAGAAAGTACATCCGGATAAGCAATCTGCAGGTTTTAGATCTCTTGTTTCCAAAATGTAATCAATGCATTGACAGTTTGGAGATGGGTGCATAAGGCATATGTTAGCTTCTCCATTTTCTCCAAATCTATGCTCAGACCTTGAGCATATGTCACCATAGTGGCATCGATCTCCTTGATGTTCTGATTGAGTACATCTAGAGAGGGCGCAAGAGCATTCTTGAGTTGTGTCTCCCTTGCCCTTATCTTAGACATTTCCTTCTCAGCCTTTTCTATCTTGTCTATCTACCCTTGGTATACATTTTTGCACATGTTCACATCAACGGAGGGGTCTTCTACTAATTTCCTTACATTTTCAATCATTTCTTCTACCTCTTGGATTCTCTTGTAGTGATCAATAGTTAGCTTATCTTGATTCATACAATCTACAATGGTCTTCCTTCCCTTTGCAACACACTCCTTCAAAGATGCTTGACCAACCTTTAATGAACTTAGGTTAAGTACAAAGTTACTAACCAGTTAACTCAATCTCTTTTTCATGTATTTCTCTTCTACTACTTGAGATGCAGATTCATCCAAGCTAGAGAAGCTAGTCTTGAAGGCTGTAAGGATGGTGCTAACATCATCAACTATGTGGACCTTAGATATTTTCTTGTCTGAAGGCAACAAGCTGTTCAAAATGTTGATTGATTCAAAACACAAAGGGTTCCTCATTACCTATTTTTCTTTTTCTTTTTCCATAGCTAAGACACTGATCTTGATCAGGTCTTCTTCTCCCCAAGAGTCCAAACTAGTAGTGTCTGGTGTCAAACTTGACAACAATGATGCTGAGGGTAATGGAGTGATAGGAGTGCTATCCATCACTTCTTGCTTTACTCTGATTGGCATTTCAATAGATGGTTCATCTTTTGGGTCACTTCATTTTAAATATTCTTCTCCTTTCTCCTCTTCTACCTTTTCTTCATCTTTTTTTGTCTCTTTTCCTGTCTCCTCTTCTTCTTCACCTGTTATTTCTTTTATTAGTATTTCTTCTTGTAGCTTGGGTAAATTGTCACCACATAGAGTTTCAACCTCTTGTATGCTCACAAAGGCTTCTTAAAAATTATCCAAATCATTATTTGTGGCCACCATTGCAATCTCTACATTCTCATTGAATATTGTGTCATCTTTTTATGTTTGTATTATGGGTGTAGACTTCACTGCCTTTGTAGGTGTTACCACTATAGGTGCTAAATCCTAAGGACCTATAATTGGTACATTTGTGGTCTTTGACACCTTGGATTCCTTTGAGGGCACTTGTGTTGTGGGTACAGTAGGTGGATACACGTGTCTATCAAAATATTTCTCTGTTTCTTTGGCTACCAACTCATAATTCTTATCCATTATATGCAGTGTTCTTGTCTTAGTTCTAAGGTGCAACTTCACAAGATCTAGCAATAATATTTTCTCTTCTAGAGAACATACTAGGATGCTTTCATGTAGAATATTTTCTCTTATCCTTAGATCCTCTTCAATAGCTTGTCTCTTCAAGAATTCCAAGATATTCCACACATTGTCCGGAATCATTGTCTTGAGTTCTAAAACTATCTTCTTGAACTTAATCATATGTTTGATTATCATTCCATGAATTTCTAATTTGTCAATTGCACTATATTTCTCATAGAATTTTCCTATCTGATCAATTCTTCCTTCCTAAATAATCCTTGTACTCAACACTTTAAGACTAGGTCTGAAACCTACTCATGGAGGTGCTTGAGTGCTCTTTTTATAACTCCTTGTTGTTCGCAAGGATGGATGTCTTGCACCTATCTCCTTCTTCCTCTTGGTTATTGTCTTATACTCAGGAAGGGATGATAGATCAATTGTTTCCTTTGGCATAGGAGGGATAACATCTATTTTTCCCTGTTTATCCTTTGGATCATCTATCTTTTCAATCTTGATCTTCTTCAACTTAGGATCATCTTCCTTAGCTTCTACTATAGATGCATTCTCAATCTCCAAAGAAATCTTTTCTTCACTTGCTTTGTCAAGATCTACCTGAGTTACTCCATGAATTCTGAGTATCTCAGAAGTAATCTTTGATGCTTTCCTTTTTGTTGCTGCACTGTTAAGAACTACATAAACTTCTCTTGTCTTCTCTTCATAAGTCCCCCATCTAGGTTCATTAGGGTCGTTAGGCACTGATAGTAGTACTTACGCATAGGATTCCAAGATTGGTTCCTCAACTTCATACCCAAGTGGATGGATCCAATTTGTTCTTGGCTCAACTACTTCCATACAAGTTATATCAGTTTCTACCATAAAGAAAATGTTGTCCTTGTATTTCTCAACAATATTCTCTGGTATCCTTTACCTCATCTACATTCTGATTCTGAATGTCTTCAATTCCAACTCCATGTAATCCTTCAATGTACTCTCAATAGATGCCTTAAGAGATATTTGTGGAATTGTAGGTAAACTCTTGTCTAGATACAAATCTGAGATCTTTCCAAGTATGTGGAAGTACATGTAGATAATCAAAGACCCAAACCTAAATATTTTGGTCTTATCATGCTTGATGGCTCTAATATTATCTATAAATTATGTGTGCAAGATCTTGCACAGATTGAACTCACCATTTTCTCTGACAAGTTTTATTGTTGTAAGAATAGTGGTCGTGGACACACTATTCACCCTCTTGGTGTGGTAAAATCTATAACCCAATATCATAGACATTAATTTGATGTCTTTCTCCTCTATAGGCTCAATTGTCATTCCATGCCTATCACTTCTTGACTTACATGCTTATTCAACTAGTTTTCTTACATCCTTACCCGCTAGAAGAACGACGACTCTCCTTGAAAGGCCTACCATTTCATGAATGAGGTCTCTTGTGATTCTCATTGGCACTTCACCTATCTAGAATAGGTCATCATGAATCCTACTGAGTAATATCTTTATCCATTCATACTCATAAAACTCATATACCATGGCATATTCAACCATGGGATGGTTGTCCAGATGAGGGAACTCATCTAAGAATGATTTATTAGGTTTCATCATAGACTCAATGTGCGCTCTTATCTTGTCAAGTCCTACTAGTTCCTTCTTATAGTAAATGTATGCATAGATGTCTTCAACAAGCATGACACCCATAGGGGTTCTGGAGAATGCACCTTCTAAGTCATCTAGGGTAGACTTAAAGGGATGCCTCTTGAAAACATATCTTTTCCTCTCCACAACATCAAATACAACAAGTGTAGCCATAACTTACTTGTTTATCACTTCAAATAGGTTTCCAAGAACTTTTGAATCATTGCAATAGATTAGGGCTTCACAACTGATCAAACACACTCTTTCATTGGTGAATTGAGCTTTAATACTTCACAATCAACTTTGAGGGCTTCTGTGATCTCCAATCACTCTAATTCGAATGTAATGAGTGATCTGCAAGTCCCTATGTACTTTAAAGTGAAAATTCCACCATTAATGCTTATCGTGTAAACCAAACTTCTATTGAGAATTTCAAACTTCCATTCTATAGTCAATTAGGTAGTGCGCTCTTGCACATAGCCTCAAATAATCTCCAAAAGGTTAAATCCAAAGGCACATACTCTATGGGTGAGTATACTGGCCACATAGGGGTCTAGAGCTAAATTAGATCCCCCTATGACCCTGAGGGTCATTCATCCAGATGTAGAGGGTGTGTCTACTGTGGATGCATCCAATATATACTTATCGATCTTATCCTTCTTCACCTCTAATCAAATCAAGCTTGCATCTTCTAAAACTTTCACGAACTTGACTTCTCCTTTGGTATCCAATATTGATTGTTCTAGCTTTTTAGGGCTTTCCTGACTTTGCATTCTTGATCTACAAAACTTAGAGATGTGTCCAGCCTTGTTACAAGAGTGACAAATAACTGGAGGCCTTGAATTCCTCGGCGCATTAATATGGGTTACCATTTTACACTGTCTAGCTGAGTGACCGTTATAATTACATATCTGACATGTAATAATCTGAGAACTTCTTGCATTTGTTTGATTTTGATTTCTTTGATTATGCCGAGTCTTGTTCTTCTGACTTGTTCTACAATTCATAGCTCTATGACTAAATTTATTGCATGAATAATAGTAACCATTGAAAGGTCTTACCTCTTTACAATTCCTTGCTATATGTCCATGCTTGTTACATGCATAAAAAGTTTGATCTACTAGGTTGCGCTCATCCTTAGATGGTACAATACTATCTTTAGTCTGATTTCTAGTCTCCTTAGCATCTGTGGTGTCTTCTGGTGCTTTCATCCTTGCTTGCATGTCATCAATTTGATTTTGTGCTTCATTGAATCCAACACCACTAGTGTCTCCTTTAATCTTCCGTGCATATAACTGTGACTCTATCAAATCATAACTGGTGTGTAATTTCTCAATGTGATTCTTTGCCTCTTTCAACTCAGATTCCAAATTTTCTTTGTTGTTTCTTAGCTCCAAGATTTCCATGTTTGCTTTCCTCAATTCTTCATTCAGTTGAAGGTTCTCTTTGATCTGTTCATCATACACTTCTTGATTATTAGTTAGCTTTTCATCCAGCTCTTCAATCTGATCTTTTAGAGATGTATTCTCTTCATTTAGTTTTTAACCATCTTGCCTAAATTATTGTTAGAACAATCTATTGCCTCACTTTTGTTCTTCACTCTAAAACAAAAGTGAATTCCTTGTGCTTAGATAGAGTCGCAAGTCCTAAGATAATAAGTTGGAGTCTAAGTATAGAATCCCCCTAGGATAGGTGGTCTTTATCAAATAATCCCTTCATGCCTCTTTCTGCTTTTAAGTCGGGTTTGTTTTTAGTTTCATCTTAGGAATGGGTAAGTTATAGTTCCTAATTTGATAAAGACTTATTCTTTTAGTTCTGTTGATGGTGTTCATATGGATGAGAGTTTTCAAATTGACATCTTTCCTCTTTGTCGAGAAACTAAAAATCACCTTCTCCTCGGGCGGGTTTCAGCCCATGAAGGTAATTTTCCATGGAAGAAAGTGTAGGAACCATCACGCATACAAACAAGGCCTAGAGATCAAGATTCTCAAATTAAGAATGAGATGGGTCCAGAAGAGATAGCTTGGCAAAGAAGATATAATAAATTTCTCCACTTGCGGAGTTTCTCTTGCAAAGGTTGCTTTCTGAAAGATAATAAAAAGTGTATTATAGATTTCAAAAAGACAAACATATAGGTTTTGAGGGAATCAGGTTGAATCCCTGTGTTGGATAAAGTAGTCTCAGAATAAGAGACAGTGAGTAAAAGATCTTTGCAGAGAATCAATTTTTTGCTTCTCCCTTCTCAGAAAATCACCTGAGAAGGTCAGTTTCTGAGAAGCGACAACTTGCAAAGAAATAAGCATGAGAAATCATGGGGATTGAATGATCAGGTATGATTGAGGTGGCTTGTTTTGATACCTAAGAGAAATTGATAAAGAAAAGGACCAGTTGCCGAGTTTCAAAAAATCACTTCTCAACTTCTCCGCAGTTGGGTTTCTGCCCCTAGAGTGCGTTCTTCAACAAAGGCTTCAAATTGAGAGAAGCAGAAAAGTAAAAATCTACTACACAAATAAAGTTACCATTACATCTACTTCAAATGGGTAAAAGTGACTTGCTAAAGCTATTAATGAGATGCATTTAATTCAAATCTTAATGTTAGAACTCTAACGGATATTTTTTAAAAAAAATCTCACTCGTGTGGCGCGGGATATGGAAAGTAATGGTAAGGAAGTATGTCATGCCCCGCAAGGGAACCAAGGAAGAGAACACAGATTTTCTTTGTAAAAGAAAAACCTAAGTAATGATTTATAATTTTTTTTTTTGAATTTTTAGAACAATTATAAGAACAAAACTTAAACTTAGTTTCCTCCCAAGGTTCCCTTCTATTTAATGCATGATTCATTTAAGTCCATTTAGTAAACTAACAACAAGATTTATTTGTCAAAGCAAACTGCATCATATCTTTAAGAAATACAAAATATTTTCATTTCAACTTTCCATTTAAAAATCATCTATATTCCTAAGTATCCTTTATGAACAATATAACTTTTAAAGTTTATCCAACTCATTTGATACATTACAAATATACTACATTTGATTTTTCAATAGCTTCACTTAAACAACAATAATGAAAGCATGTTACAAAATTTGGAATGTTACAAAATCCTTTTTCTTTTCCAACATACATCTTAAACATAAAGTTCACATCTCCCTTTCCCTTTTTCCTAAATCTACCCATTCCAGATACATCATTTTAAATTATATCAATGATTACATTACATTCATCTCCGCTTAGGAGGTAACAATAACTTTACATCATGAAAGATAATTACAAAGCCTTTATTCTTCAAAAACTGGTACATAAGCAAGCATGAATCTTCAAACATTGCATCTGCAAAAGATACCTCGATAAAATATTTACCACCCAACCATGTGGATACCCAAAGGCCCACTCCCCCATGCTAGGAGATAAACACCAAGGTCCACAAAGAAGGAATAGCTAGGCCAAACCTAGGGTCGAGTTACCTTTCCCAAATAACAAATGAAAAGAAGGTCAAAGTATAAATCTTTCCCCAAATAGGTTCTAAGGCTTGGTAGAAACTCTAAGCAACAACCTAAGTGAGTGTCATCGCATAGCCCTCACTCCTTGGGTTGTCCTGGTACTAGCCACTCTGGGCCCCTGCCCCCAAGTAGGCACATGCGGGATCGAATGCCTTTCGTACTGACAAGCGCTATTCGATCGTACCTACGCATAGGTACCTTCTCCCACTCCCATCCATAGCCTTTACTAGTGCTAATGGCATGGGTGAGGCACATTTAATCTTTTTAATGTTTTAACCCATTCCCATAAGTTTAATTAAGTTTTCACTTGTTAAATAACTCTTCAGTCGGTTATCCTGGTTCTAGCCACTTAGGGCCCCAACCCCGCACTGAGAGCCACTCACTAGGTGTCGTTAGGTTTTCTACCCTTAACCCACATTTCACAATCACATCATAAACATAGTAGAAACATATCATAAACACATTTGTAAGATTGCATCAGAGAGTAGAAAATAATAAGATAGTTTATGAACTTTTAGGGAAATTAGGAACGTTTAAGGATGTTTAGAATGTCTTGATCCTTTAGACAACCCTAAACCCTAAACTACTTCCTAAACACATCCTAACCCTATTAAGGCATCTAAATGCACTAGATGTAACCTCCACTAAACATGTTTAAGGTTTACATAAAAAGTCCATATGCTAAAGATAATGTCCCATCAATTTCAACCTAAGTCTGAAATTTGACTAAGTCTGATTTTTATTAAAATCTAAAATTTTAGAAGTTACAACTTAACTCCTAGGAAATTGAAACCTATTCCAATCAATTCGAAGGGTACCTAATCCCTTTATACAAGTATAACTTAAAGCATAAGGAAATACTTGTATAAAGCGATTATTATTAAAATCCATGTTTAACATTTATTAAAAACTTAATAAACAAACATAATTTTCATTTACACATCACAAATTTATAAACTGAACTATACTATGAGATTCCTATTAAATAATAACTAAATTTCAATACTCTAAATTTAACATTCACTAAAATCTAAAAGCATTTCAAAACAAACTACCACAAAATAAAAATAAATTTAAAGTCATTTTTGGGGGGGACCCCTGCGGGCCCCGCACCCCACTGACTTGCACCCTGCACATTTCCCCAGCCCGTGGGCCATAGCGGGGTACTACTACCATAGTACCTACTACCGTAGCAGTCAGTACTACCGTAGCAGTGCCTACCACTGCCACGGTTGGGAACCGTGAGGGGAGTGGGGAAGGTGGTGGCCCCCACTTCCCAAACCCTTTCATTATTTTATTTTGTTTGGTTTTATATTAATTTATTTATTTTTGCATATCATTTATTTTTTTTAAAACATAACTTTATTTAAGCATCTATAGTTATTTATGCATAACTTTATAACTATATAGTTTTGTTTTTATTTTTATATATATATTTTTTTAAAAAGAAGAGAACTCAAATAACTTTATTGAAGCGCACATAATTTTGATAGATAATAGATATATATATTATTTATTTTGATAGAAAATTAAATATAAAATACTACCCGTATTCCTTACTGATAAATAAACTAAATACAAATAAACTAATCCTAGATTCATCCTATTCTTAAATGAGCGGTTGCCATTGATTATAGCAATTTATATGTTTGTGTAAATAGCTACTAGGATATAGAAATTAATGATAGAGTACAATAATGTATTTACACCTAATAGATTACAATAACATATAAATGACTCACTGAATATAATAATGTATAAACATTTTGCACATATGGAAACAAATAAACACACAGAAGCATTCAAATAGAACAAAACATTCATAATATAAAAGAGAATAATCTCTTAGTATGGATTCCAACCTGGAGTCCTGCAGAGACCGGTTGATGAAGGAAGATCAAATCCTCTCCAACGTTTCCAGCACTCCTTTGGATCCCTTTTCTTGAAATCTTCTAGCCTCTACCCTTAACAATCCAAATGCCAAACTCACAGAATAAGGGACTTCTCTCCTTAAAACAAATATATAAATTTTCCACAATAATAATACTAATCCTCTTCTCAAAATCAACTCTTCTCCCAACCCCCATACAAAGGAAAGCCTTTCCTATAAATAAAATGGAGGAGGTGGTTGCACAGGTAATCCAACCGATGCAACCATCTCAACTATCCATTCGTTAAAAGTTAATGGGATGGTTTGCAAAATCATTCCCATAAAGGTGAATAAATTTTAAATAAGACTATAATCTATGTTCCCTAAATTTAAGGGAGTTAAAATAAATAATATAATCTCAAAATTAATTTACTAACTTATTTAATTATGGTAATAGAATTTACCAATCCTATTTACCACTTATAAAAATAACACAAGAATAGTTTCCTTCACACAACTAATTAATTTATTATATAATAATATATTAATATATGTATTCATAGGCATATGTGTGCACCCATATGCTTATGGTACATATACCATAAATAAGACACATTATTATTAATATTAAATATTAAAATAACATTATTATAAAATATATTATTTATCCATACACTAATCCACATTCTAAAATATATATTAGGTAGCTACTAACATAAGTTAGATTTTTCCACTATTTATTTAAAATATTTTATTATTACTATTGTCATAGTCACTTTGTTATTATGAGTATTATAAAATAATACCATAAAATTATTCATTATTATAGGTATTAAAATCACATGATTTAAATCACATACCGACTCGTTCCTAACGAGATATGCTAGTATAATAGTAGCTACTACTAAAGATAAATTACTAAATCATACCTTCAGTGAACAATGATTCACATCAATATACCATGAAGACAAGAACTAGCTACAAGATCCACAAATCCAACAACTACGAGATCACACAATACATCCACACAAGGGACTGAATCAACACTTCCCACCTAAGGATAAAAGGATCAAAGGTGAAGTTTCTTCCTGTGGAACCTGGTGATATCTCCATAACAACAACAACGATCGAGGATTTTGAGGGATCACTCAGACCTGTGAATCCAGGTGGAGACGATACCCAGTACCTGCAATCTTGCATCACCAAGAAGAGATACATATACATACATATGGATATACAAATCAGATATATGCAAGCAGATGACCAGGATCGATACATTGTGTGGACCTCAACTAAGTGAGTAACTACGACTTCGTCCTGAGTCATGAAAACACATCAGACACATATCCATGAAACATAAAACATCATGATAATGGTTAGATTCAAATCATTGGGTTAGATCCATAAAACATATAAAAAATCTCATAAACATATAAATGATAACCATAAATGAGCATATCCATCATATCATCATTCACACAACATAAATGTAAATGTATAGTCCTGACCATCATAATAAAATGTCCAAATTAGCAAAGTCTAAGTATCACCATAGGAGAGGTATTACAAAGTAGGCTATTTATAAAAGACTCAAATGATCAGCCAAAAATTACCATTTGTTCACATCTTTTTCATATGCCTTTGATTTCCCATGATTTCACAAATCATCTTTCGGCATACTCCAAAGCTTCTTAATAGTAAATCAAAAGTAGAACCAAAAAATATGGCCACTAGATTCATGGGTTTCGATGGATTGAATGGGATTAAATCTAAATGGAATAATCTGATGGATACATCCCTTAGATTCTATGATCTAGATAATCTACACCAAAGATTGAGCAAGGAAAATCTCCATCCTATGAAATAGAAGTTCAAAGGTAGCGGTTGGGTTGAAGCCGCTAGGTTTCCTATTGCAATACAAACCCTCGAACTAATTAGGGAATGTATAACTAGATTCAACCCAGATACCAAATAGATTCTCCTGCTAGATGACACAGTACTCATCTCTATCGACAGAGAGTCCATGCAGAACAGTCTTTGTATCCTGATGCGAGCAGAATTTTCAAACATGAACTTCTCGGTCGCAATATCAGAATATAATGAGAAGAAGATGAGGTGGAGGAAAGAGATCATGAATTCATGGTTCTGAAAAGCCAGAAGCATAAAGGGAAAAGTGCCAAAGATACTTTTTGGGATGAATTTGAAGGTAGAGATCATTGACATCCCAGTGCTCCTTCATAGGATAAGAGGTGAAAGTGACGCCTTGAATTTCATAGAGCACTACTTCTTCTTGGTTTAGGTAATATATGTTGAGCACCATTATATAGACTAGGCTCAAGTGGTAAGTGAAAATCTATCCAATGCTTTGAATCTTGCCAAATACCAGAACAAATTTTATGTCTTCCTGTTTGATCTATGTATTAGCTACATTGCAAGTATGGCTGGGACTTCCTAGGTTAGAAGAATTCGAAGATGATGTGAAAATTTATGATTTCTTCCCCCATTTGAAGTTACATAATAGATATTGCTGAGTTCATTAAAGTTAATGACTCATTTACAATGAGGTTGTGCAAAGAGTTACAAGGATGCCCAGAGCGGAGGTTCTCACCAGAAGCCATGGAATTCATCACCCAATTTGGGAGCTTCTTTATTCAATTTGCTAGTTTCTCATACCTTTGTCTTGCAGGTTTTGATGATTTTCCCATGAAGTTGCCAAAGTACCCCAATGATATGATTGTGCTCATAGAGGTGATCTAGCAGATGTTGCAAGTGAACCTAATCAGTGTGGGAATTAAGAAGAAAGGTTATGAATTCCCTATTACCATTGGAGCTTACATCTGCATGTCAAGATCAAATGCTAAGAATGTGATAAAGGCATTCAAGAGTAGATACAAGCCAGAGAAGTATGAAGTATTGAGATCACAATTTGATCTAGTTAATTATGCCAAAAATCATCTACCTATTTGATCTATGTATTAGCTACATTGCAAGTATGGCTGGGACTTCCTAGGTTAGAAGAATTCGAAGATGATGTGAAAATTTATGATTTCTTCCCCCATTTGAAGTTACATAATAGATATTGCTGAGTTCATTAAAGTTAATGACTCATTTACAATGAGGTTGTGCAGAGAGTTACAAGGATGCCCAGAGCGGAGGTTCTCACCAGAAGCCATGGAATTCATCACCCAATTTGGGAGCTTCTTTATTCAATTTGCTAGTTTCTCATACCTTTGTCTTGCAGGTTTTGATGATTTTCCCATGAAGTTGCCAAAGTACCCCGATGATATGATTATGCTCATAGAGGTGATCTAGAAGATGTTGCAAGTGAACCTGATCAGTGTGGGAATTAAGAAGAAAGGTTATGAATTCCCTGTTACCATTGGAGCTTACATCTGCGTGTCGAGATCAAATGCTAAGAATGTGATAAAGGCATTCGAGAGTTGATACAAGCTAGAGAAGTATGAAGTATTGAGATCACAATTTGATCTAGTTAATTATGCCAAAAATCATCTACAGATTGGCACTGTGGTCAAGCACATCCTCGAAATCAAAGATTATTGGGAGAATTGTAAAGATGAGCTAGAGAGCCGAGAGAGGTTCTACTCCAGGTTAACCATTGAATAAATCAAGTTGTTCAATGTCAACATTAATGTTGAGGGCATTGTCGATGATGAAGAACACATGTACAATGATACATGCAGAGACCAGATCAAACCTTATCCTATGAGCTTGGAGCCAGTTCAAGGTCAAGCTATAGAAGAGTTGGAAGTCTTAATGGCCAAAATCATTAAGAGAACTAATAAGTGGGCCCAATGGATGATGGGAAGGAAAAAGAGGTTTGGGAAGCCTACTCCTCAACAAGATCCTATAGTCAAGTTGGTGTGTGCTCCTGCATCCTCCTCTTTGCCAGCTTGGTCTCTAGGAAAAGGACCAGCTTAGCCAACAGGTGGAGATGATCAACCACCCAAAAGGGAGATCCCACTTGAGAAGACTTGTGGAATGGGATCATCTCCAGTCATCAGTTCAAATGAAGAAGCCAAAGTTCAGAAATCTGACAAGCCAACGGAAGAACTTGCTGGAGCCTCGGAACCAGAACTGCAAACACCAAGAGGAACTGTTAAGATACAAGGTGGCATTCCTAGTCAAGGGGCCCCTACCATTGTTGAAGTTGGTGATGACAGTAGTAGTTTGGAAACTAAAGAGACAAATGAGTGCTTGGGGTCTCCTCAAAAGGAAAAGAGCATTTCTTCTCCATAGGTTAATCCTTTCACTTCCAAGCCTTATTCTTCTCCCCTTGTTATAGGAAATTATTTGTTGAAGATTTAATTTCTGTGACAAAAGTTACAAGCATAGAATCATGGCTTGAGAATACTCTAGATCAAAAAAGAAAAAGGGTTGAGCAAGGCACTCCCACTAGTGAGTTGTTCTCACAAGCGATGCAGTCGGATTCAGCTATAAGCAAGGCTAAGAAGACTAGGACTCTGACCACTCTTGGTCGAGATCTAGACATAGGACACCTGACTATGGAAATAGCTAAGCCTCTAAAAGATGGCAGAATTGAAGATCTTACTACCATGAAATTTTCACTCCAGTCCTTGGACATGGGGCTCGCCCTCCATGATACTAAAGTAGACTTGTGGAAGTCTAGTAATGTCTTGATCGAGGAAGAGCTTGAAGAACTCAAATTCACTAAGACTCAATTCAAAGTAGAGATTAAATAAATGACTAACTTCATCAAGTAGTTGGTCGATCTTGTAGCAAGCTTACCTAGTTCTCTAACAACATTTGATCCTGTTGTAGCATAAAACCAAGCAATACTCACCAAATTGCAAGAAGATAGACATTTTGGGCAAATTGGCAAGAGGTGGATTGAATGACTTAAGTCTGAAGGTCTGGTAGCCATTGAACAACTCAGAAATGTCTTTTTATAGTTAGAGGCAAATAAGGAGTCTCTCAAAGGACATATGCAGAAACTCATAGAAGAGAGATTGAGATGTGAAGAGTGCATGGTGCTACTGCATTGGCTAGTTGCGATGAAAACTAAAGATGCAATCAAGGCTAACATATTGCAGAAAGGGGATGAACCTCTGATCGAATGGCTCCAAGGGGTAGAATTCAAAATGGAGATGATAATCAAGGAAGAGGCGGGAATGAAGGAAACTGATGAGGAAGTCACCAAAGAGAAAAGTAAAATATTTGTATATTTGATAGGTCTTCACTCCAAGTCTCAAGCTAGCAGAGATGGGAAGAGTCTGATTGGTATAACTAATATGCAGAAGTCATTCTCTAACTACCTAGACTAGCTTGCAGAGTTATCTGGGTCTCACCTTGATAGAATACCTGAGCTTCAACAACTTGGCGGGTGTATATACAAAGCCATGGAAAAGAAACAACCCCGAAAGGATGCTGCAAAATGAATAGAGAAAGATCATGCCCACTGGCTCATAAGATTGAAAAATGTCTACATTCCTGATTTTGAAAGGATGATTTCGATTCTTGCGGCTACTAAAGCTCATAAGGCTAAGTTAGAGAAGGTGAAGAAGCTAGTGAAGAGAAAATAACTTTCCCCTCTTCTTTTTGATGTACATTGTATAATCGGTAAATGGCCACTTGTCATTTACTGACTTTTGTAGAATATGAATCGATTAAGTGGATTTTGTAATGGCTTAACTCTTGAAGCCTATATGTAACATTTTGAAAATCAATGAAAGGGTCAGCTAATTTTTGGTGTGAAATACACCTTGTTGCGGAGTCAATCTAAAATGTGTTTTGTGCCATTTATTTACTATTCCATGCTTTTATGAATTTGAATGTTTGTTTTCCTTAAGTTGGATTGAAATTGGGAATAGATGAAGCTCTGTTTCTACTTCTTAGTGCAACTAATTATTAGTAATCAGAGCATTACTTGGAAATTGGGAAAATACTCGTCTGTCCTTGCTTAGATTAGATTTATCTATGTTGTTTTACTGAATTTGATTCATTCAAGTAGAATTTATTATTGCATCACCACTAGTGTGAATTTATAAACACTGTGAAATCACGGAGTTGGTTAGAGTTTAGAATCAAAATCATTGCCTGGATTAGTTTCTCACCGAGGGCTAATTTGGTTACCTCTTCCATTCTCTGGTTAAGAACATACCCCATTAGGATTTAGAACAAACAAAATTTGTTGCATATCTTTCACATGAGGGAGCTGTACCTATCAAAATTCAGAGGAAAGTTAGTCAAATAGATAACAACTTTCCAACAGTTCGTATTCATATTGTTTCTTAAGAGATTTTGGGCAAACAAAGAGTTAAATCTAAAAAGAATAATCTATTTACCAACACAATCTTTCAAATATTTTCTTAGCCTTTTGATGACTACTTGAGAATGACTAACTTTTTCTTTTAGTTCTTCAATTTCTTTTTTAGATCTGTTTTAAGAGCAGCTTCAAGATTATTTTTCAGATGTTTCATTTCTCCCTTATCCATGATCTCCTCAAGTGGTTAAACTTCTTTGCTAAGGACTAGAGTTCCAATACCAATTTTTGGGAATGGGAACACTGGGGATGGGGGGGGGGGTGAATCAGTGTTCACTATATAATTACTTTTTCTCAACTCTTTAAACTTAACTTGAATGCTTAAGTACTGAAATGAACATCAACATAAATAAGATAAACAATCATAACACATAACACTAATATGGTTACGGGGAAAACCAAATAGGTAAAAACCCCGGTGGGAATTGACACCCACTAAGAATTGCACTAGTGTCTTATGATCCTTGTTAGAAGATTTGCAACCCTGTTAGGAGTTGTTCTTTATAATGCTTTTAGTATAGTGACCTTGTCAAGGGTCAGACCCTGTTAGGAGTCTTTTAAAATAACCCTATTAGAGGTGGGTCACACTGTCCTAGAGCTCATTGCTCAAGTGGTGAAGGCTACAACCTTCTGATCTCAAATACACACTATATCTGCTAGATGAACTAGTGCTGTGACACTTATTGTCAGATCATTTCCTTTGATGCGCTGATGCTCCAACCTCTTGTGAAGCTCTACAACATACTAAGTGAACTTCACATACTTCTACTCTTCTCTACTTTCTCTCTTTTGTTATCGTTGCTCAATTACCAAGGCACATGTCATATTTATACGTGCTTACAAAATAATTAACTAGGTCAACCCTTTAACCAATTACATATAATGCTTCCAAGTGAATTGGATCAAGTGTGTTTACAAATAAAGATGTTTACATGTCTACAACCTAATTACAATAGGTGCATAACCTTTACAAAATATTATTATAATTGCTAATCAAAATAGAAATAGTCGACTGCATACTCTGTTTTGTTCTGGCATTCACTGGTTGTACCTCTTCAACTGTTTGTATCTTCGTCATACTGTCTCATCTGATCATGCACTCTTAGACTTAGCATGAATACATACTTACAAGCTTAAATTCAAGGGCGCATACCATAACTTGGTCATATGCACGTGTGCTGATGGTCTGATCTACTGGTGCTTTGCTAACTATTCAGTCTTCTATACTTAGCCATATTCTGACCTTATGGTAATGTGCACTGACTCCAAAACACTATATGCCTTTGTTGCCATAATGAAAACACTAAATCTAGTCATATACAACAATTTAGTCAACTTGCCAACATCTTCAACTTTGTGCTTGCAATTTTTACCTTCTTTTTGTCAAGTACATTTTCATACTCAAAGTACTTTTCCATCTCGGTGATCTAGTTTACCAATTCATCAAAATCCAATTTTCCACTATACTTAGGAGGATTAAAGTGTGGTGTAGACTTCAAATTTTTCAAAGCCTTCAACAATATTTCCTCACCTTGATCCATTGCAGGTGCATGTTCTACATCACCTTGTTCTTCCTCAATTTCATCATCACTAACATCTTCAAGATGTCTTCCTCTTCTCTGGGTTATTTCAATAGCTTCTAATCTAGCAACAAGTTGTCTCAACATGTTTGCCAATCCTAGATCTGCATCTCACCTCCCACGAACCATCTTGAATCCCTTTGTAATTGTAGGTTAGATTGCAATCTGCTACCCCACAAAAAATCAACTAGGGTTTGACAAGAAGGAACCCTCAAACCTAGATTTGCAATCCTAGATCCAGATCTCACCTCGGTCTGATACCACCTGACACAAGGGAGGATGGGGAGAGGGGCCAAAGGCACACCCTAACCAGATCCAACTTGCAGAGATCACATGCAGAAGCAAAAAATACACAAGTGAGAGAGATAATACATATATCTTTCATATATATTATCTTCATTTTGATTCATACATACCAGGCTGTAAGGCCTTCCCGATTTGGGCCAGATATTACAATCAAGTATAGAAGTCCTCCAAGATGCGAGGATCTACCAATAATCTCTAATCTACTAACTTCTATCTTCTTACTCAACTGACCCCCTAAAATATAGCCAAACAACTACATTTATACAAGAGGCTACCGAACAAGTCGGCCTTCAGATCCACCATCAACAGAAGGAATGACTAGATCTAGGTCCACACGCTTCCTAATGATAGATACCATCATTAAATTCTCAACCAAAAATTAATTGCAAGAGTCGGCCTCAACAAGAATCTAAAATAAAAAACTCAGTAAGAAAGGATAACTGAGCACCAAAAAAGCATCACCAAGTGACAGGGAAATTCACCGAGCGCCAGAGAGATAACTAACCAACACCGAACCAACTTGGTCAAAGAAGGAACTGAGTAACAAAAGAAAACACAAACATTTTTTTGGTGACACAGGAGTGCCAAGGACCCGAGATGCTCCTGCATCACAAGTCAATGTTGGTCATGATGCCCCTTAGACCCCTTCGAGGTCTTCATCTTATTACTGTAAATTGCAACTGATTAGTCAACCTGGACAACCTTAATGTTTAAATAAAAAAATTTGTTGGTGTGATTTTGCTCAACTTTTGGGCATGACATTCTTTTCTGGATAAGCTCAAGGAGCTTAACGAAGACTAGAAAGAATTTAATCTTCCATCTCTTTAATTTCCTGTGATTGGTCCTGCTTCTAGTTTTTTTTTGCTTCTAGCACTTTTGCTAGTAGTTTATTTTTGGTTGAATTCACAGCTTGTGAATTCTTGTGAGTTTGTGATGCAGGGGCATCCGGCAATTAATAATATTTTAATGATTCAGGACTAAACATGGTTATTATTCATTGTAATATGGCTTAAATAGCCATTTCATGTCTTGTTGATATAATTGGGTTTAGAAGGGTAAATCATAATAGTCGAAGTGTCTTAGTCATGATAAATAGAAGGTTTGTAGAGTCGTGTCAACTCCACGATACAAATACAAGATACATTTACAATTTGGTTAATATGTTTAAGGTTTACTCAAATCGGTCTTGAATAATCGAAAGGGGAATTAGATGGAGTCAATTTTGCTTAGTGGGAAAGTTAGTTCACTGAATTAGTTATCGGTTGCATTCGGTTGTGGGAAGTTCTTTTACTTATGTATGGAGAGCCAATACATTTGGGGGGTAGTAGAGTAGAGGAATGGAGGGAAGCAGGAATAATCATTGTAAGATAACGATGAATGAAATAATAATATTCCATGTTTTCATATGACTACTCTCTGTTACGTTTTTATGAATGTTTCATTCACTGGTTTGCAGTGTATCTATTCTTAAAGCCGTGAATAGTGTATTGAAGTCTAGTTTGTTTGCAAATACCAATTGGCATCAGTTTTTATTGGACTGTTTAAAATCTTATATGAATCAGGTTTCAATGGAGTATTATAATTATTTAATCAGATTGTAATTAACAATCGATATCGAAGAATTCTATTTTGATTTATGATTTGATGCATGTATTCAGTGTTGAAGAACAGTGTTATACTTGGTGAGAATTAGTTGTGGAAGATCACTATTTTGTTGAAATCGGGTTTTGTGACAGAATAAAGTGGTTTTGTGTTTATCATTAACAATGATGTTGTATGCAGTCGAGTGACTTATAACAGTCATCAGGGATTAAACATCTACATTGCTTTGGGTCATGCTAAGTGCATGCTGTTGAACTGGTGCACGACTTCCTATGAGTTTTGATTATTGGAATCGGGTTTTTGTTAGTCCCGATTTGGGAACTTTGTGACAGAGCGAATGCAATCAAGGTTCGGCTCTTTGAATTGTAAAGGGCAATCAGTTTTGGGGATAAGTTGAATCGATTTCCTATAGAATCCGAGAGGAGTATGGATGTGCAAAGCCGATAGTATTTGGGGTAACTAAAACAAGATGTAATGTATGTGTGTGCATAGTGGTTGATGTTCGGCTTAATACATTTCAAGATTTGTTACTGGAATTATAATGGAGTCATGTTGTATTGAATCGGCTTTTCATTTGAAGTTAAATTATGTTATGTTAGTACAGAATATCATGACTGTGAAGCAAGTCGAGAACATTGTAGTTACAGCAAAGAATGATCCAGATGTTAACCGATACTTCATGGTGATGTTCGGTATTTGAATAAAGAGATTCCCATGTTCGTGTTCAGTTTTTGGAATCGAAGAAGGATGGCGGCTAGTTCGAATGCTTTCAGATGGTAAAAGGTGGTGAAGTGTTAGGAGTAGGTTCATGTTGGATCGTGAGATGGCATCTTCAACAGTCACTTTTGTGAGTGACCTGAGAACATTTGAAGATTGAAAATAGTGAGTACAAATCGACTGGTGTTGTTACATGGTTTGAATCGACATTATTATCCTGTCGATATCACATTTTAGATTTTGATTGGCCTAAATTTACCTTACCGCTGTGCGCTCTACATCAAGTGGTATCAGAGCACAGCAAAAGGTCTGGGAAGAAGATCTAGGATTTGGCAGGTTGAAGTTTCCTTGTTGATGCTTGGAGTTGAACTATCCTCCGAAAGTGTTCCGAGGTGGTGGCTTGATATCTAACAAATTCTGGATTGGTGAGGAGATGGCTTTGACAAGGAGTGAGAGAGAAATTGCTAAGGCATTAAAGGAGTACCTGTATGGCGATAAAATGGAGAGAGAAGAAAGAGAAAGAAAGAAGAAGGAAAGAGCAGAAGCCAAGAAAAGAGAAGAAGCCAAGAAGAGAGAAGAAGAAGAAAGGTACAAGACTCTTAGAGAAGAGTTAGATAAGAGTATTGCAAAGTGGGAGAAGATTGCATTGCTTTTGGAGCAAGCAGTGGATGAAGATGAGGATGAAGTTACTGATGAAGACAAAGTGGTACACATTCCATTGGAAGGGCACGGACAGCAAATGAATGCTGGTGTAGAGAGTGAGAGTGAACAACAGGTTGTTGTTGAACCTTGTGAGGAAAAGGTTCTTGCAGATGGAGAGTTGGTGACAGGTATGGTTGAAGAAATGATTTGCCCGGATGATGGAGATGTTGAAAAAATTGATCAAGATGGAAAAGATGTAGTGCAAAGATCGGATGCTGAGGAGAAGACTATTGATGTAAAGGATGAAGTATTTGTTGATGAATGTGATGCTCGAGAGATATACAAACAGGGAGAAGATCATATTGTGGATCCAGTTGATTGGTATTTTTATGCAGGTGATATGAGGCTGTTCAATATATTTGTTCCAGGATTCGACATAGGTACCATGGAAGGTATTCATTCTACAGTTTGGAATCAACATGTTATGGTAAGCGACATCAATTCAGTCATTCTTATGGTGACATTATTCCCTACATAGAATTGGAAAATCCGGAAGAAGGTCACAACAATTCAATGGGACTTGAATTTTTCTATCCCCGGGAGTATGATGCAGGGGCATCCGGCAATTAATAATATTTTAATGATTCAGGACTAAACATGGTTATTATTCATTGTAATATGGCTTAAATAGCCATTTCATGTCTTGTTGATATAATTGGGTTTAGAAGGGTAAATCATAATAGTCGAAGTGTCTTAGTCATGATAAATAGAAGGTTTGTAGAGTCGTGTCAACTCCACGATACAAATACAAGATACATTTACAATTTGGTTAATATGTTTAAGGTTTACTCAAATCGGTCTTGAATAACCGAAAGGGGAATTAGATGGAGTCAATTTTGGTTAGTGGGAAAGTTAGTTCACCGAATTAGTTATCAGTTGCATTCAGTTGTGGGAAGTTCTTTTACTTATGTATGGAGAGCCAATACATTTGGGGGTAGTAGAGTAGAGGAATGGAGGGAAGTAGGAATAATCATTGTAAGATAACGATGAATGAAATAATAATATTCCATGTTTTCATATGACTACTCTCTGTTATGTTTTTATGAATGTTTCGTTCACTGGTTTGCAGTGTATCTATTCTTGAAGCTGTGAATAGTGTATTGAAGTCTAGTTTGTTTGCAAATACCAATTGGCATCAGTTTTTATTGGACTGTTTAAAATCTTATATGAATCGGGTTTCAATGGAGTATTATAATTATTTAATCAGATTGTAATTAACAATCGATATCGAAGAATTCTATTTTGATTTATGATTTGATGCATGTATTCAGTGTTGAAGAACAGTGTTATACTTGGTGAGAATTAGTTGTGGAAGATCACTATTTTGTTGAAATCGGGTTTTGTGACAGAATAAAGTGGTTTTGTGTTTATCATTAACAATGATGTCGTATGCAGTCGAGTGACTTATAACAGTCATCAGGGATTAAACATCTACATTGCTTTGGGTCATGCTAAATCTACATTGCTTTGGGTCATGCTAAGTGCATGCTGTTGAACCGGTGCACGACTTCCTATGAGTTTTGATTATTGGAATCGGGTTTTTGTCAGTCCCGATTTGGGAACTTTGTGACAGAGCGAATGCAATCAAGGTTCGGCTCTTTGAATTGTAAAGGGCAATCAGTTTTGGGGATAAGTTGAATCGATTTCCTATAGAATCCGAGAGGAGTATGGATGTGCAAAGCCGATAGTATTTGGGGTAACTAAAACAAGATGTAATGTATGTGCGTGCATAGTGGTTGATGTTCGGCTTAATACATTTCAAGATTTGTTACTGGAATTATAATGGAGTCATGTTGTATTGAATCGGCTTTTCATTTGAAGTTAAATTATGTTATGTTAGTACAAAATATCATGACTGTGAAGCAAGTCGAGAACATTGTAGTTACAGCAAAGAATGATCCAGATGTTAACCGATACTTTATGGTGATGTTCGGTATTTGAATAAAGAGATTCCCATGTTCGTGTTCGGTTTTTGGAATCGAAGAAGGATGGCGGCTAGTTCGAATGCTTTCAGATGGTAAAAGGTGGTGAAGTGTTAGGAGTAGGTTCATGCTGGATCGTGAGATGGCATCTTCAACAGTCACTTTTGTGAGTGACCTGAGAACATTTGAAGATTGAAAATAGTGAGTACAAATCGACTGGTGTTGTTACATGGTTTGAATCGACATTATTATCCTGTCGATATCACATTTTAGATTTTGATTGGCCTAAATTTACCTTACCGCTGTGCGCTCTGCATCAGTTTGTCTCTAAGACTTGATGTTATTTTTCTTGTTGGGTTCAGGCCCTTCCCAATTGACTAAATTAGAACTCTATAATACAAGTATTAGTCACTTCAAAATCTATTTGGAAAATTGAAAAATTATATAATTTATTGCACTCTCATAAAGTTTAAAGTTGAGACATGACCTCCTCTTAAAACAAATAGATGGATAGAATCTTATATTCAAAAAAGATTGAAAGATGAGGAGGTATCCATCAGTGTAACACCAACGCTGGGGTACGTCGAGACGCTGGGACAAGTTTTTGGGAGGGGGTACAAAGGGCCTCAATTTTGGGACGACAGGGGGACAATGGGGGGCGGAGGGGGGGGGGGGGTTGTTGTATACTATACATATAGAACTTGAAATGCAAGTTATGAAATGATGTTTCAGTGTGACATACCAAATTGAAATGCTTGAACATAGTAAAATTACAACATGAACTAGAACCATTGAACAATTAACATAGTACATACCCAATAGTAACATTCAAAAATAAAAAATCAAATAGAAAATCAAGTACCCGTCTTGGTGGTAGCGTGGTTGTGGACTATAGGAGGTGGGGGTACTCGGGTACTCCAAGTACCTAGTGCAAGCATGTCTCAGGGACGAGTACTTCGAGGTTGGGGGGCCAGAGGGTGCGAGTCCCTAGATTTCACTGGTATCCATAGAATCATCTACTACATGAATATATGTGTTCAAACAACCACCAATACCTTTTATAAATATGGAGTAGGAATTTGATTATGAAAATAGGACTGATAGTTAAAACAAATATTCCTCTTCTACAGCTAGCTTCATCCCCATGCTTTGAATAATTTATATCAACCCTTACAATAAAATCATGATCACTTAGCTATAGATCTCTAAGATTTTTCCAATTGTACTAATTTCATTTATAGATTTTGTTTATTTTTTTATCTATTTCTCTAATATTTTATTGTCGTCATTTTGTTTTGCCTTTCCTCAACCATGCTCGTCCACTTTTCTCTTCATGAGATACCTTGTTTCATGTATTCCCTTTCTTCCTCTGCATTGTCAAACCTTAATTATGCGTCCCCATTTCTCTCCGTGTTTCCTTCAAACACCCATCAACCAATTTTTATTCTCTACATTTAGCCTTTACCTCATCCGCTTTCATTATTCTTTAACCTCATCTTTTCATTTTTCCTTTGTATTGTTCTTTCCATTACCTTTTATCTGGTCTTTGTGTTCTCTTACGGTTACGTTGTTCTCTTGTTACACTGTCATTCAAACCCGTGACTGTCTTCTTGTAGAGGACTATCAAACCTCATGAAGTCTTCAAATTTGTCTTCATATCATATAACATGATCAGCATCCACCCACCATAGGGCTGGGTATGTTGTCGAACCGTGTGCCAAGGTTTTAAGTGGATCATTTATAAACCTGTGCGACTGTTTCTCTTTTTAGAGCCCGCCACATGAGAGAGCAATGGTAATGGAGAGACGGAGAGAATGAAGGGAAAGTGAGCGAGTCAATGAATGTCTGAATTATATGTATGCCAGTGCTTTATAACAATAGATGTGATGGAGTTTAGTTAATCTTTTGGGGTTTGGCAAGGGCATGGAGCGAATAAAGAAGTGGCAGAAGTGGAAAGAAGATTTGGGTCTGCAAGATTGATTGTTGAGGTGCCGAAGTTCAGTTAGTGCCATAATTTCCCTGTGCTTTGTTGACGAGCTCTTATTTGAATGTCATGACCAGAATCCCATTAAGAAGCAGAAGTATGGGAGATCATATTCATGGGAATGCCTGTCATTATCAGACTCCCTATAAAAAGCGCGTTGCAGTGCATCAATGGTGGGGGTAAAACAGTAGACTATATGTACAACCATTGAAAATAAACTGATCAAATAATGCCACTTAGTGCTCTTGTCTATTCCTCTGTCATCTTAACACAAGGCACACTACATAATATAGTGCAGAGTTTATTGAAAATGTTTTCCTTCTATATCTGGAAGGAATCTACACTCACACATACGTATATGTTTGTTTACTCAAGAACTTTAATTTTGATAAAAATGATGAGATGGAGAATTCTTTTTTCAGATGCGGATCTTTGATCTGTTGGTGAAGTTGAATGGTTCTTAATGAATCCACCAAGGATCTCGTCTTGCTGAGTGCAAGGCTTCAACATTGTAAGGGACAAGGCAAGGATCATGCCCTAAGTGAATTTGGCCGATGAGGTAGCTAAATGTCAATGGGTTTGTATAAAATCCTCCATATAAAAAATGCTTAAAAGTCAGATTATACTTTATAGTTTGTGGTACTACTACTTTAAACATTTTTGTAAATAACCGATAGTTTTTAGACCAACATTTTGGATCACACTTAATGATCTATCATCAAAATACTATGATCCAAAATGTTGTTCCAAAGATAAAATGTTTACTTTGTCTTTTTACATTTCATTTTAATCTTACTTTTGATCCTACTTTAAATGTAATGTCATTAGTTGACTCTAGCTTGAACCTATCATTCCCAATCGCTGTTCTATTTGCTAAGAAATAATATCATCCATTTCCCTTAGGAATTTACTTTCTTAGACTATATCATAGACTTGTAGTTCTATCCCCTAGATTAGATCACACCTACATACTATTCCTTCCAATTAATATTTCGTCTTATTACTTTTATAATTGACTCCTATAAAAATATAATAGTTACCAATGAGATTGTGTGCAAAAACACTTCGAGTTGAGCTTCTAAAATAGAATAATTTAAATGATTAATTATCATTAGTTAGTTATAATTAATTATAATTAAGTTATTTATGAAACTGTAACTTTAGAAAGTGGAACCTTCCTATCCAAAATTTCTATTCAAGTTTGAAGTTTTGGATTTACTTTAGACAATGAATGAATGAATGTGTCCTTTTTGGCATCATTATCTACACTTTACATTAAAAAATTTACATAAAAAAATTTACAAAAACTTGTTTGGAGCACTTGTAATTGAATGATGAGATCATACATGAAGAAGACCCTATTGATTTTAAAGGGAAGTATCATATATAATTTTTCTTTGAGCTTCATTACATGCAGATTTTAGCTACATTATATTGTTCTACTTTACTATTGCTATTGGTATGAATAAAAGATATTATTTTAGTTGTAATTGTTAATATTATAATCATTTAAATGTAATATAACTATTTTTCTTATAATTAAGAGATCAAGAAGTTGTACATGTTATTTGTAATGGGTTAATGAATGTCTTTAAGTAGATTCATCAAGCTAAGAAACCAACAAAAGGTGCATTGGGTCAAATTTCACAATGCCTAGTGAAATGCTCAAAATTTCAATTTTAAAGTTTTCAAAGTTAGAGATAAGGATTGGTGAAAGTAGAAATGATGTAGATCAAGTTTGCACCTATAAGTATAATGTAGGGTGATAAAAAATAAATGGAGAAATGAATAATACAAATATGAAGATTATCAATAGAAAGATTAGAATGTATGATGCCATGAGTCAAAAACATGTCTAATTATATCAATTCTAAGCTAGTTATTACATTTACATCACACTAATCAAAAGGAAAAAGAGCATAGATATACATTATTTTCTATTACAGAGACTTAAATTCATTCTTGAATCAACTTTATGACAAAATTAAGATTTAAAGATAAAAATATATTCTACCATATATGTAAATTCATAGTTTTAAAAAATAAATTTATACATAATAATTTAGCATGCTTCACTTTTAGATTCAATTAAGTAGGATTAATTTACATAATGTTTCGGATCACACTCCATATACATCTTTCTAATGAGAGAGTTGTAGAAAGAAAACCAATTAACTTTCATAAATATAGTAAATTGAAAAATCAATTAATTTTATGAAAAAGACAATAAGTCTTTAATATATAAGAGTACTTCATATTCATTTAATTTTATGTACTCTACACAAAAATCAATATATAGTGTTAGAGGAAGGTTTTCCATGACATTTTATTTTTCTACTTGAAAACCATTAAATAAATCATAGTTATGTGATATTGAGAAATGTTTGAAGGTAAACATTGAAAAGGGGAAGGAAATCTGAACACCCATATACATAGATGTCAACATCTCAACCTTTAAATAGTAGATTACAATAATTTGAGTAAGCACGCGTCTAAATTACAATTCTCCTTTATTTATGGCCCAAACCTGACCAGTACACACCTCCGGAATTCTGAACCTTGGTGGATAATTTTTATATCTCATACCACCATCCTCACCAATCATGTTCAATCAGTTGAACTACGTTAAACCCATATTATTTTAAAGATTCCAGATGATCTTTTAGAATATATTTTAAATTTTTAAAAAATCATCTTTACAGCTAAAATTCAAATAATTAATCAAAATAAACAGCTGCACGGGACCACCCTATCATCGATTATTCCTCATTTATGTATTATTTGAAAAAAAATATGATAACTATGTTACTATGATAAGGAAGTGGAATACTTGCATGTCCAATTGTCAGTATTTCCAGTCCAGCCGGATCTTGTTTATTGTCGTCCTTCTAATGTAAAATACTCAAGATGGTGGAGCAGTAAAAATTTATACATTTTCCTTTGGGTAAATATTCAACAGATTTAACCTTCTTCCTTTCTATATATATGCAAGTCGCGAAATAGATCAATGTATAGAGATATGATAAATTCTAGATGTTCGCAAAGCTTCAGTCGACCATATAAGGGTTGGGTGGTGATGGGGAAACTCAGTTCAGAGATTGAGATATATTCATTTCTAATTAGTTTCCCCACCACCTCCCATGCCTTTCTATGGTCTATCGACAGATTTTTTTATATATTTTTATTGCCCTGTTCATGGAATTGTAATTTCTATGTACTTTATGGTTGGTTTTATTGATTATAATGAGTTTATGTATTTTTTTTTTCTAGATTTAATTGTGTAATCTTTTTTTAGCATTAACGTTTCAGATCACACAAAATGAATTCAGAAAGATAAAAATATATTGATATGAAAATCTGATAGTATATAATGCTTCAATTACAGCACCCAACTGCTCTAATTTCTGCATATTTACATTATGATGTTTGTTTTTCTCAGATTTTTTTTTATTGTCCTTGCCACCAAGTAAATCTCATGGAAGTGTGATTTCTGTGTGCTTTATCGCTGGTTTTATTGATTATAGTGAGTTTGATTATTATTACACAGGCTTATGATTGCTCTAATTACCACGCGCTCCTGCCTGTAATTTCTGCATATTGGTATCATGATGTTTATTTTATAAAAATCTAATTAGATTATCTAGAATGTAGAAGTTTTGTTGCTTTTGATTCACAGGTTAAAATATGTGGGAAGAGGACTCACACGGTTAATGGCTGAATCAGTTGAGAGTAGCTCCTGACTTCTCCCATGGACTTCTATGAAATGCTTCTAAGTGATTTAGTGTAATGGTGATGAACTGATTAGAAATATGGTGATTTTTCTTATGCAGCTGCAGGAGTGGCTGCCTTCTGTTAATCTTTGGATTGTAATTTGGAGATTTTCTTGTCCAATACTGATATTTGTCAGAAAGAGATCCTTCAGAGCTCCTTACGGTTCTTAAATATCTTGATATGTAAAATTGTTTGAGTACAGTTAACGGGTTAGTCTGATGTAAATATTGTTTTACACATTTGTAATAAGATTTTGATAAGTAAAATCGTTCGAGTACTTTTTAAACAGGTTACTCTAATGTAAATATTATTGTAGACATGTGTAATGAGATCTTGATATGTTAAAAAAAATGAGCACTTTTTAAATGGGTTACAGTATGGTTTGTTTTAGACAATGTGTAACAAGAATAAATTCTGATTTATTATATTTTGAGGTTCTTTATATTTCATTTTCTATAAAATCAGTCAGCCAATTAATATGCTAGTTTTCATTATTAAATTTTGATATTAAATCTGAATATTCATAAACTAGCACTTGCACTTAAAAGAAGTGCAACGGTTACTCTAATAGTAAAATACACTTTGTTTAATATACTGGAGGCTAAAAGAGGGGGAGGAAACTGACTGTGTGATAGGGTATTCTCTAACATAATCTTTTGACTATTAAGAGTCTTATGAAAAATATTTCTTTTATTATTTTATGTTTATTATGACAATACTAGAAATTATTTCATACATACCTATCATAGAAATTGTTAAAAGAACCACAATGAGGCATATGGCCATTGTGGCAGGCTTGTTATAGATAGAAATGGCAAATTCACGAATGCCCATGTATACAATTTCAGTGGAAAATTGATCTACAAGTTAAAATTGATGTAACAAGAGGGAGGATGGTGACAACCAATGCAATAATCCTTTTAATAGAATACTTATATTTTAATTATATTTCAATGGAGACTAGAAGTCAATAGTGGATAAGTTGGTCGAGGCATTTGAAATTTGTGGAGCCTATGATTAACGATGTCAAAAAGTAAGAAATGGTTCACACCAAACCTAATTGCCACATTGCCGTTGATCAGTTAGTTTGAATATGCATTTAAGGAATAAAATTATGAGCATAGAACAAAAGATCCTGAAATTTTGTCATCAATTTCCATTTTAGTGGAATGGTGTGTAATTATATTTATCCAGGTTTTCCATAAATGCCCAAAAATCATTCCAGGTACAACATCTAACAAAAGTCTCCTTCCATTAGACTTTGATGGATCTCCATACCCTTTCTAAAGATACTATTTAACTTGATAGGCAGTTGTTAAGTTCTCAATAAAATGTACTAAACATAAAAAAATATTAAATTTTTTTTTTAGATTTATCGAAATATAACAATTTTTTATGATTTTTTATTACAAAATATGTAGATCATGAAAAATAGCTAGTAAAAATTTAACAAAAATCTATTATATTTTCTATTTTTTGAAATTTAATCAAACTGTACAGTTTGTAAGAAGCTTAGCAGCATCTTTTTAACACAGTCCGGAAGGCTGCTAAATTACGTCTGCCAATTTCATTTGCTTGAAGATTGCTTAAGCCTTGTCAGCAAAACCAATTTCTGCATATCTTGCAACCGTGGCATTCCAGGACGCCATATTTCTCTGATGCATTTTGCTGAACAGCCCACGTTTCCTGTATATGCTTTCACATTTTGCATACATGTCTAGCAGAGCAGTATAAACTACAACATCTGACGAAATTCCTGTGATGGATGTCTGCACCCTCCCGTAGCTCTCATTTGGCAGAGTCCGGTAGGATACTGGCAAAGGTTGGTGAATTTAGATTTGCACCTTAAGTTCCTAAATTGGATCGAATTTGACGCGCTCAAAGTGAGTTTTTTTTCTCTGATTCCTCTGTCGAATTGTTGAATTTGGTTGAGGGTATGCTTGAATCGTTGATTCTGGTACCGTATAGCGGTAGCGGTTTTTTCCTGAGGAATTCCTGCATGGGAATCGACACGTACCATACTTCTTTGTCCCCAAATGTTCCCTCTGTGCGAATCTCCACTTCTAGAACAAGTCCTCCCTGCTGAAGCACCGCCTCATCCACTGCGAAGGTCATGGACTTGTTCCAGGTAGGGTTCGTGTCGTTCTCTTTGTTCGAGAATTTTACTCAGTGGGGCGTGGATCGCCTTTCATCCATGCCACCGGTCACAATCCGGGGAGGAGAATGAGAGACTGAAAATTAATTTTTCTTACACTCTATAACAATCATTCAGGTGATATTATCACTAAGATTTCTATTATAAAGAGGAGCAATTAGTGAAATTTTCTTTGAACGAAAGATCAAATTTTCTTACACTTTCGAACAACTGTCTAGATAATACTATCACTAAGATTCCCACTACAAAGAAGAGCAAGTGGTGAAACCTTTTTTGAAAGACTGTCAGCACAAAAGGCCAATTTTTCTCACACCCTCGAACAACTGTCTAGACAATACTATCACTAGAATTTCCACTACAAAGAAGAGCAAGTGGTGAAACCTTCTTTGAAAGACTGTCAGCACAAAAGGCCAATTTTTCTCACACCCTCGAACAACTGTTTAGACAATACTATCACTAGAATTCCCACTACAAAGAAGAGCAAGTGGTGAAACCTTCTTTGAAAGACTGTCAGTACAAAAGATAGAGTGCGAAGAAGGCTGCGGAGTTCAATATGTTATAAAATAAAGTTTAACATATAGAATTCATTAAAATCAAATGCGATGAGCCTCAAATGTGTTAAAAAAAAATTACATCTATAATTTATTAGCCGATAGGCTATTTTATGTGGGAATGAGCTCCCGCGGGATTACGGTTTTTCCATGCTGACAAATTTATTGGTCTTGCTTTTCAAATTAACGCTAATATCTACCCGTGACTTACAAGACTTGAATTTGTTCACCAAATCGAAGGTGTGAATGTGGCCAGCTTTAAACATCACACACTAAAGAAAAAATTAAGCTTGGAAAAAGTAAGTCAACTTTGACTATTTAGCACTTATAGCCTAGGAGTCAATCGTTAGTGTGTGATGTTTACAATCGGAGCCGACTGAGCTCTCTACCCACCCTTGAGGTGGGTTACTAGCTTTATTGTTTTTGATTAGGTAAAACAGGTTTTGAATGGGCCCCAAAACCATATACAGTCGGTTTTTCAAGGGAACCATAACCCTTTATAAAAGATAGAAAATATCAGCACCGACCATGGAGAGTCAGTTGGGGAATGAGGACATAGGCTTTATAGAACCCCCTAGCACAGATTACTAGCATAGCTGCTAGTAATCCCATACCAGCACAACAACAACAGCTACAAAAAGAATAGACAATAAAGCTCTAGCTGCTCCGAACTTAAAGCCAAAGCTTTACATCAATCTAGGGTTTTCTGGCTCCCTAAACCGATAGTATGGGTTTTATCTTGGCTCCCATAACCAGAATAACCAACCAGATCCATGCCCACAGCCACAGGGTCATATCTGAATCCCATATCCATAAGGTCCTCGAAAATAGAATGACCTTTACGCAGCCAGATCCTACAAGTAGTCAAGTAGTTATAAGGGGGAGAAGGCCTTTTGCTCCCATGAGAACACTTCATCCAGCTGACACAAACCACCTCCATAGGATGTGTGACATCCACCTCAAAAGGATTCAAGGGTGAAGGGTGCAGGAATAGACAGAGTTTTCACCACCAAATAACCATCAGAAATGACCCCACCTCAATAGGGGTATACTCCACCTCAATATGAGTATAGCACAAAAGAATCAAGCCCAAAGAATAATCCCCCAACAAAGGCAAGATCAAGCATTTCTCCCATAAAGAAGGAACTAGCTTTATTGTTAGTGTGTTATTAATGGTCTATTCGTGACCATATTGTAAATGGCCTTTTTGGTCTATCTTTGTAATGTAATATAAAAAATATATTGAACTTATTATATTTCTTTTCTTTTTAAATGGAACTTTTCCAAATTAGATGCAAACTTTGTTCCTCAAATTCTTAGTTTTCATATCTAAATGTTCATAAAAATAATGGTATAACTTTAATGACTTCTATATATAACTTTTGGTTGTTGTAAAATATTTTGAGCCTCATCATACTTCATTTTATTTTTGTATTTTTCATATGTAAAACTTTATCACTTTTAAATAAGTATTATTTATTATTTCTCATCTTTAATTTCATTAATAAATTTATAATAAGTCAAATGAATAATAAAAGTATACTCTATGGTAAATTTTAATATAAAATTATACATAAATTAATTAATTTTATAATTTAATTTAATTTAAATTGAATTATTTATAAATTATCTATAAATTATTTATAAATTTAATAATTTGATTTAAAATAGTTTCTATAGTTTTAATAATTTCTTTAAAACTTAAACTATATTATATTATCTATAAATTTTATTTAATTTAAAAAACTTCTTTAAAAGATGTATTTTTAAAATAAATTCATAATTTAGCTTCAAATGATTTTTTATGCAATTTAAAACCTGAAAAAATTAGTGTTTATGCTTTAATGTATTTCATTCTAAAACATAAATACACATTTTCTTAAAAATGTTCTTCAATTTAGAAATTCTTAAAGCACTATCTCACTTCAATTCTCTCTCTCACACAAACACACACATTAGGGAGTCTAATAATTTTGAAAACCATTAAAATTTAGTAATGCATATAATGTTCAAGTAAAATTTATAATATGACAGCTACAAACTTAGTGGAAAGATTGGAAATGGTACTAGATTGTACTTCTTGGGATTATAAGCCTTGTCAAGGGTATAATAAGATTTTCACTCATTTTCCCATAATGCTCCCCTTGAATCAAATGGTGGAATTTGTATTCACTTGTGTCATTTTGAAGTGCATGTCCCATGTGCCATATGGTTCACAATACTAGAGCTTAAATTGACTCAATTTTCTTAGTGCCCTCTTTTCCAAGGCCTCTCCATCAACTCCATATTCTCCATTTGGGAATTTTTTACCATTATGCCTTTTTGACAATATCAAGAGTCTCTCAAACATATCTTCTAGTTTAAGCTCAGAGCTAACGATGTTTAACTTTGTATACATTAATTATTAAAGATGTTAAGACCTAAGTTATTTTTTTAGCATATGATATTATTAGCAGATTGGTTCCACATCCTTTGTAAATTCACCTAGATATAGCATGTTTTCAAAATGTAAATTATATTTTTAACCTATGGAAAAATATAAATTTACCATTGTTCAAGCTATCATATTAATTATTATTTATTTTATTAATGCACTAATGTTATGATACTTTGAAATATTTTATTATAAATTCAAGGACAATAAAATGAAGTTGCACTTGAGGTGGTTTACTTATAAGTATCACTAGATTGTTGAGGCAGTATCCTTTGTGTTATTGCTTGGACACCTTCAACTTCCACTTCCTTTTAAGGTTAGTCTCTTCCTTAAGGGTGCCATCATGGTCATCAAGAGGCTAACTTTCAAACTTGTCTTCATTATGTGAGAAAGGATTATTCTTAGCGAGGTTTATCGTAACCTTTAGTAGATGATTTGTCAATTTACCACCCACTAGCGAAAGAAATTTTTTCTATCTTAAATCTAGAAAATTTCCTTGTTTGGCTCTTACCATATCTCCTTTTCAAGTGGGTTTTGAAGAAAATAAATGTGAAGAAAATGTTAATGATAATAATGATCAACATAAGATCCTGCTATGGTTACCCCATACCATACTAATGCATGAGGCACCCTTCTAGTCCTCTAGCACTAGTAGCTTGGTTTATGTTTGATATTATATTGCTCTAGGCTATTATGTCATGTAAACTTTAAATATTTTATGGTACATTTTTCACCCATGTTATTTTTTTGAATGTGTAATACTATTTTTTAAGATAATATGAATAATGTTCACAACTTTTTTTTAAGTTTTTAGTTAATTTCAAATTTCACAATTTATGAATGATGGTAAAACTTCAAATGTTGATTAGAAAAGTATAATCTACTTTATTAGAAGAATACATATCTTTTATGTCAATTTCTATAACTTAATTACATATATTTAATATGAAAGCATATCGTTTGCCTCCATAATGCAATAATGAATCCTATTTAATTTTCAAAATAAAAATATCTTAGATCATTACATTCATGTAACAAATCCTAGTTAGTTATTTTCTTCTTCCACTCTTTTTTTCCCCAAAATTAGCCATCTTAGGCTTAAAAACAATATTTTAATATTTCTTAAGATTTTAAAAAATAGATTTTATAAGTTAGTCTTGTAAGTGTCACCTTGGGTTGTGATACATTTCGAAGATTTGTTTAGTTTCTATTAAATTATACCTAAATTTTTAGGGCGCCTTAAATGTAAAATCACTAAATAGCGCTAAAAATTTCCTTTTTTTTTTGGACAATTTCAACTATTTAAAATTAGTTTTTTTTAATAAAATTTTTTTTAGACTTTGCGATGCTCCTTGATTATGCTACATTTTTCTTATATTTTTTATACATCACTAAAATTATGTATATATCTATATAGTATTGTAGAAAAGAATTAAATTTTAGTTGCTTGAGATTGTCATTTTTTATTTTCTTTTCAAATCAATAAATTGGATTTCCCTTTTTAAAAATTTAGTTTTTATATAATGTTTTGTTTGTTTGAGTAAAAATTTCCTTATATAGATATCTATTATATATTTTATTCATTAATTTAAATATGATCTACACAATCATATGCATTATGATGTAATTATAATCATCATTTGATATAAATACGCTATGCAACATTTATATAAATACATATATACTAGCATATTTACTTTAGAAAAAATATGTAAAACATACAAAGAGATAATATTCTCAAAGTACTTATTCCCCTTAAATAAAAAAAATCTAATAAAAACTGTGTTCTTCAAGAATGATACCTCTAATCATCTTTTAAATTTACTGTCCTAAAGATGGTATGCTAGTCATTACATCATGTGATCCATGGAAATATAATATTCTATGATATCATTAAACATATATAAACTCTAAGAGATATTAAATTCATTCAATCAGTTACAAATAAAATATAAAGTTTTGGGGGACTTGTGAGAGTTTGAAATAAACATTTTGGATCATATTCTTTAATCCATCATTAAGAAATGGTTTTCCTCATCTTGATGATGAATCATATTGAATGATACATAAATCCTCACATAATCGTGTCTTAAAAACACTATTTCATTTAAGATGTAAAATCTTCTATAAAGACTAGCAAAGTGGAATGCTTTCATTTTCAAGGGGAAACATGTTAGGAATTTCTTTGACATGCATATTGAGGGTCAAATCAAACTAATTCTAAACAAACTCTAAATTGCATTTTAGTCCTTTTATTGAGAGTTCAATTGTAATAATTGATTGAAATGTTTAATTTTATGTTTGTGTGTTTAATAAAAATTTATAATTAGTTGGATCTAATTGTATATAGTTAATTTGATATAATATATTTCATTATTTTTTATTTTTTTTTTCTTTTAAAGTGGTTTGTAATACATTTTTGAGCAATAGATATACATAATGTGTAAAAGTTGCATGCTTATGAACAATTTTGTACTTTGTACTTTTAATTTTATTTATTTTTTCTCACAAATATTTTAATGGTAAAAAGATATAAAATAGAGACCTTTTGAAAGTGTTATATTTAAAAGAAATAATAGAAAAATAAATAAATGTTATGCTCAATAACTTGATAATCAGGGACTGTATCCTCAACTTATCATGCATAAAGGGTTTCAAGGCCTTGCCTCAATGAACATGGCATTGGAGGTCAAGGACCATTTGGTGTCTATAGTGAAAATTTTGTAGTGATTTCAGAGTTCCTCATAAGTAGGGCTAAATTATACAAGCCAAAAGAGACACCATGGTTTTCCTCATGCCTCTTGAAAAGAACGTGAAACAATAAAGATTCTTGACATTGTCAAGGTTTAAAAGACTTGAGTACCATGCTATATAAGTTAGGGGATTAAACATGACATATGAAAAATGAAATCATCCAAGTAGAGGATGAAGAAGGTGGCATCAATGAATATGATTTTTACAACAAAAAAGTATAGCTCTAAATAATTCTAGGACATTTCTAGTTTGTATCAATAGTAATGACATACAATATCATATAATGACATACAATATCATACAGTGACATATAACAATAATTGACCACAATATCCTACAATGACATACACATAATAATTGACCACATTTATGATATATTTCTATGCTTTGAGAACTTCATGTTGAAAACAAAACTTTTATGTAAACCTTATTATATATTCTATTGAGAACTTTGTTATTTTGTAATTGTATCATATTAAAGTATCTTGATTTATCAAACATACGAAAAATTATGTTTATTGGAAGAATCAATTTAATTTTTTTATTAATAGTAAACATACTCAATATTATTAAAAAAAATAGATTATAAACCAATTTAAATTAACAATACATATAACCATAAATATTCTTAAACATTAATTATTTACATATTCTATATATTAATTTACTTGAAACAATAAATAATAATAAAAGAAGTGACAAAAGAAATTCTAAAGAATATTCTTTTACCATATTTGTAAATGAATTTTAAATACGATGCCTTTAAAATAAAAAATACATTTATCTAATATTAAAAAAGGTTAATCAAACGAAGTTTTTCAAATGAATTCTAGAGCATATAACCAAAGAGAACATACTCGTCATCCAGCTTGTTGGGAAGAGAATTTAGCTATCGAACTAGACTAAAAACTAACGATTATCACGATGCAATGAGCTGTTTTTTTTATATATTTATTTTGTTCTCTAAAATTATTGAGATTATTTGATTCCTTTTTCCTTCATCTATTTAAATATTTTTAATATTTTATTTTATTAATATATCATAAGCAAATTTACAAAACTGCTTTCAATTTCAATAGCAAGACTTTTACCGTTATTGTACTTGAACAATTTTCCTTTTGAAACACGTTACTTTCTTTTATGTTATATTTATTGTATTATATTGGTGTATCTGATGTGACTATTTGAACATAATTTCTTTGAAATATTGTCTTTTTTCTAGTTTTATAATATTTTGATTCAATTGATGTGATTATTTGATTATTTTTTGAAATATTATCCACTTTTATCATTTACCATCATATTATATTTATTTAATTGATGTAGTTATTTGGTCCTTTCTTAGAAAGATTATTTTCTTTGACTTAATTTTATATTATTTTGATTTAATCGATGTGATTTTTTTTAGTGATGTGAAAGTTTAGTGTATGTATCAATATTAACATTTAAAATTTGTTACATGTATTTTAAAAAGATTGATTAAAAAATCTAATAATTTTATTGTTGAGAATCTAATCATTGAAGCAAGGAAATCCAATTATAATATTAATTGAATCTAAAATGACTTTAATTGAAATTTAATAATAAGTATTTAGAACAATGCTATCAACCATTTTACAAAGGCTTTTGCACTAAAATAAATCTATTGACATTTTTTCCAACCTCTCAAAATGTTTCCTCATCATGTATATCTTTAAAACATTTGTAAACATTTTGACTATTGGAAGTTGTCTAATATATCTTATTCATATATACGTCAAAGATGACACTTGTTCTCATGCTAGAGCTCATTCGTAATGACAATGTTAATAACAAATGTAATGAAAGATATATATTTCATAATTTGATAACAATTATATACTCTAGATCCATGATCAATCTTTGCAATTGCAATTAGAGTTTCATCCTCTAGTTCTTAATACCAAGAAAACTTGCAGTGAATTGAATCTTCTTTGAGATATCTATTGTTGGTGTACATTTAATTTCTCATACAATTTTGTATGGCTTTAAGATTGTTGCCCAAATTTTGGCCCCTATTTAAATTTTTTGAGTAAATCCCGTCTCTTTGTATACCAAAATATGTAATTTCAAATCTTTTGATTGAACCTCATGATTGAAGTTCAAAAGTTCACCAGTCCAAGGATTATTGATAATATTGCAGTAAATAACTAAGAGGGGGAGGGTGGGAGGGAAGGGGCAAGGTGAATTAGTTCTTTCCAATACATTAAACCCCAAAACCCTTAACCTTGTGAATCCTTAAATATGCTTTGAATAAATAGAATGTAAAACACACGCATAAATAAATAAATCAGAAACACGTGCACACAAGTTGACACAAGATTTTTATTGTGGAAACCTTCCTAAGGGAAAAACCATGGCGGGGTTGATTACCCATAATAAGTAAATAACTTGTTATAAATACAAACTTATTTTAATATATGGGGAATGCACTTACATTTAGGCTCACTTCCTAGAGCTCACTTCTCAAACAAACACCCTCGGGCTCCAACCTTGATGAAAGCTCACTACCTTACAATTTGATCACTACAATGATCTGAAACTTTTGTGAACTATGTAAATGACATCTACCTCATTTCTAATACAAATCCAATGTATCACAATGCCAATCACTATTAAACCTCTTGTTGAACCTCCTTTGATCATCTCTCAATCAGAGTCTTCCTTTGCTAGTGTATACACCTAAAAATGGTCACCTAGACTATTAGCCCCTTTTGCTAAATCATCAATTGTTTATTCTTGATCAAATCCTAGTTCTATCATTTATTCAATTATTTTCTATGGGCTAACCATCTTATCCTAAGTCTTTATTTATTAAAAGGAATATTTCCTCCCCTTTTAATAAATAAAAAGCCCCCACTTTTCCTCTTATCCTAAGTTGCACAAATAAAGCATTATTCTTATTTTATAAAAAAGGGAAAAAACACTTTTTGTCTCATATGGACACAAAAGTCAACTCTTATTTTCCTATTGGAGGATACTTGTGCACATGGATTGCTCCTCTTTTAACCTCCACCGTTGATTAAATCTTTTGCCTCTTAATCTCCATGGTCCATTTCTCCTCATTTCCTATAAAAGAAGAGCTCTCTTCTTCATTCTAGACCCCCAACTTTTTATGCTAACTTTATGCTACAGGATTTCTAGGTCACTTTGGAGCTTTTGAAGATTTGGAGCATTCTTAGCATCTACATCTCATTCTTGCATTCTACATCTCAATCTTGCATCCTTAGCTTAGCTTCATATTTATGCTTTCTTAGATTAGCTTCATTTCTATGCTCTAGATTAGCTCACATAGATTAATTAGCTTGGGTTGTAACACTTGCATATTTCCTTTCATAGCTTAGCTTCCATTTCTATTTCTAGCATAGCATTGCATTGCATTTTCATTCTTGATTCTTGAGGATATTGGCATTCTTGCCCTTGTCTTCCTTGAATCTCCCATTGCATGGTTTACTAGCAAGGTTATAGGCTAAATAGCTCTAGCTGAGAGCATTCTTAAAAGCCCTTGCACTCCATGCCTAGGGAGCTATGGATCGATTTGTGAGGGCTCATTCTTGAGTTTCCTTGCATGTAATGATCCATAGAAGTGTGACACATTTATAGCACACATTTTTGACGCCCACCGTGGGGCAGAGTAGATAGACTTTGTCCTTCAAAAGTTTAAGTGTGATATATCGTTGGAAAGGTCTTTCCGAGCCTAATCCAACCATGATGGTTTCATTTTTAGATTTTATCATTTGATCAGTTATTTTTGCACATTATCTAATTTTTTTTTCATGTACTAATCATTGTTAGATTTTAGATTTTGATTCTCCTAACTCTTGTTGGTCTAACAAGTTGTGGTTGTAGGTGCTTCTTGCTTGAAATTTGCTAAAATTGCATGTCAAAGAGGGCTACTAATGGTTTTTGTAGGGATGCCCTAAGCATAAAAACCAAATCAAGTGCTTGTTTAATTTCTTTCTTTATTAAGTGCGGCATATACTAGTTGTTTCATTAGGCACTTAATACTTTGTGAAAGAAATTTTGAGGTGGTAGGAGAGTATGCTCTTCACCCTTGTGGTGAAACAGAAATCTTGACCCATCTTGGGATTTTGAAAGCAAGGGGGTAATTGAATATTTTCTTGGTGTATTTGGGAGAGATTCTTGAGATAGGGGAGTATGCTCTTTATCCTTGTGGTGAACCAAAAACCTTGAACCTCAAGAATTAATCCACTTTTTGTTTAGATTTAGAATTATTTAGCGGGCCTGCTCTTGAGCAATCAACAGGAACGACCCAAGTGGGGACAACCTTGTCATCATTTTCCTTGGTGACGAGTGATTCCAACTCACTATAATCTCAAGGCTATCGAGGACACAAAACCTTGGTAGACATAGTACTTATCTTCGCTTGATGTGAGTAACTTGTGAGATTGTGACCATGAGGAAAGCATTAAGCAAGAATGCTTAAGGTACTCTTGAGGCCGCGAGGTCCTAGTCCTTTATGAGGAGCAAGAGGGGTGCTATGAACGGAAACCCTTACTATGAACCATTAGATAGAGGCCACCCTATTTTAGCTGCTTAGCTTCTTGGTGCAAGGATTGATCCAAGTGGACTTACCTGGATCACCCCAAGATACTCACCATATGTGCTCCTTTGGTTGTGTTTTTGACACCTCCATGACAATGCCAATATCTCTTGTGGGAAACCACTTGGTGTGAGGCAAGGGAGCATCAAGTTGTGGGCCAAGTTGTTAAGTAATGAGCCTTGTCCTTCTAGGTAGTAATTGCTTGAATTGTCTTCGATTGTGCTATACCAGTGTAAACGTTCTCAACATTCAAACACATGGTAGCATTCATAAGGTTTTCTATTTTGATATCACAAGTGCTTGTCTTGGCAAGGTTGCTTTTGCCCTTGTTTCAAGTGTTCTATGACATGTTTGATCACCTACTATTTGTAAACCTGTCTTTTATCTATTGCTACTGCTTGTCAAACTGAGAAATTGCATTGTTCAATCTACAAATTTGGTCCAAGCACTTCAAAACTGAGTTTTTCACATTCACTGGTCAAGAGTCATATGATATTGAAGTATCCTTGCATACCCTCAACCAAGAATCCTGAGTCATTTCTACTGTCCTGTCATTGCTACAATTCGGAGTTGCTAAACTTGCACTTTAACCTATCAAAGAGTGTCTTTTTCTGTTCTTACCTGAAACTGGTTTGTTACCTACATGCTTAGATTTGTTCTAGACTGAAACAAATGAGCTAAAACTATTGGGTTTGAGTTTAACGAATGATACTCTTGATCACTTGTCGCATCACGGTTACCTCTCTAGCTACTTGCTTATTGAGCTTCTTGCTCATTGCTCGGCTTTAGTCAATTGATTGCTGTAAGTGCTTGAGCACTTTTGACAAGCTATCTCTCTATTATTCTACTTTGGCAAGTGATCTTTATTAGCTTTGCTTATCTCAAATCTAAGAAACTTTGTCTCATTCTATTAGTCAACCAACATCTCTTTTCATGCCGGTTACAACTCGGTCTCAATTTGAGCAGGAGAGTCATCCTCCATTCAATTATACACAGTTACCTTCTCCAACTAGATGTTCCAAAGCACCCATTAGCAAAGACAGTTCTAGTTCTGACCAATCTGAGACATCTAAGGCTACACCATGGTACAAAGGAGGTTTCCTCTTTTCCGCATTCAAGACTCCCAAAAACACAGACAGTGTCTCACTCACTTTGACTGAACAAGAAAAGTTTCAACTCTTGGAAGAACACTTTGAGCGTAAGGATAATCAAGCGTGCTTAGACAAAGAACACAATCAACAAAGGATGGATGCTACTAGGCGCATGGCTTATAGAGGGACATTTCATAAGCAACCTGAGACTAGTAATCATGAGCATTGACCTCTTTTTAACAATGGCAACAATGGCAACAACACGCCACCAAGATCTCCTCCAAGGCCAACTTTTGCTATGCCTTCTTCACCTCCTAGACCTCCTCCCTCTCAATATGAGGCAGAGGCTAATGATGAGATTTCTAGTGAGGATCTTATGAGATGTGAACAAGATGTGGATTTCCAACGAATGATTCATAAGCTTTTAGAGCGTAATGGTGATCAATATTTTCAATATATGACTTCTAGAGGATACAAGCTTCCTCCTGGTTATGATGTCAGACAAATTGTCCAACAAAGAGTACCAACTGAATTGGAAGTCCTTCAAGAAGAATTACGTTGGACAAATCAACACCTTACCCAAATGGCATTAGAAAGAGAGCCTCCAAAGGTCTCTTTTGTAGAATCAATTTGTGCTCTTCCTTTTGATAAAGATCTATACATGGTCCCATTTCCTAAGGATATTGAGGTTCCTAAGTATGACAAGTATGATGGAAATGGTGATCCTCATGACCATATGTGTCATTTTTATGCTCTTAGTATGGAATTTCTTCATGAAGACACATATCTTCTATGCTTATTCCCTCGAAGCTTAAGAGGCCAGGCTTTAGAATGGTTTGCAAAATTGACACCACCTCTTAAGACTTTTGATGAGTTGGCTCAGCGATTTACCCAACAGTACTCTTACAACATCCAACAACCTATCACTGTGATAGATCTCGGTAATCTAAGACAACATCAAGGTGAGCCATTTGCAACTTACTTACAACATTGGAGGTCATTGTATTCTCGATATCCTTGTCAGCTACCTGAAAGAGAAAAGATTGACATTTTCATCAACACACTTGTGCCTGAGCTATTTTATGATCTAAGGAAGAAACTGTTCTCCTCCTTCCATGACATGGTTGAAAGTGCATATCGGATTGAGGATGTAGCTATAAAAAAAGGGGATATTGTTATTAATAAAGATGCTAAAGGCAATGGTAAAGACAAAAACAAACCTTGGAATAAAAACAAGTATGTTGTTAATGATGGGGTTGTTGATGCTCCTAAAGTTAAAGAGCCCGCTTTCAATCTCTCCAACGCTATCTATGCAGCAAAACAACAAGAAGCTGCCAACACTCACAGTGCTCCTAAACCTCAATATGCAGATAAGCCTAAGAAGTCATTTCGAAAGCGAGTCTATACCAAGTTGGTAGAACCTTATGATGTGATCCTTAAGACTTTGGTTGACAATGGATATCTTACGCTTCCTGATAAACCTGGTAACTGGGATCTGATAAATAAGCCTGATTGGTGGAGAGAGGATCATTACTACCATTATCATAGAAACAAGGGACATCCAACAGACAATTGTTTTACGCTTAAGGATGATATTCAGGATCTTATTGAGAATGGGACAATCTCCACTGATGGCTTAACTAAAAATTCTGATCACACAACTTTCAAAGATCCTCTACCTAAGCATGATAAGGGGGAAACCTCTCAAACACATAAGAAGAATCATGATGCAAAGATCAATTACATGTATCCTTCTAATACGCTTGTGATTAACATGGTAGAGCCTGTTGAGAGTGTTCTAATGATGAGGTCTCAAGATGATAATAACACCAATCATGGTAAGCCAAAGTTAGTCTTGCAAACACGTGGTAGTTCATCTTCCCGAAGTAAGACACTGAATGCTGTTACTAGGGGGCAAGCCAAGATTGTCCTTAAAACTACGCAAGATCCCAAGCAAGCTTTGCCTTCCAAAAAAGTGGCTCCTTCAGCCACCCCTAGCTATGATCTTGTCCAACATTTGCAAAAGACACCAGCACAGATATCTATCCTTGAGTTGCTTCGGTTATCCTCTTCGCATAGAGAGATTCTTGATGAGGCTCTACGTACAACACGTGTTCCCAATGACATTGATCTGAATCAATTTCAGGCTATGGTCAACCACATTTCATCTCCGCTATCTCTCTCCTTTTCTACAGAAGATGACATATCTATTGCTCACCCACATAATCTAGCTTTACACATTGAAGTTCTAGTCTACAATACCTGAGTCCGCCGAGTCCTGATAGACAATGGTGCAGGGTTAAATATTGTTTCTTTCAATGTCATACAACAATTGGGTTTGTCAGAATTGGCTACGGATTCCAAGAAGAAGATTACTATAAAAGCTTATGATGAAGTGGAAAGATCTTCCAAAGGTCTTGTCACGCTGCCTGTCTGAGTGGGCCCTGTCACGAAAGATATTAGCTTCCAAGTATTGGACATCCCACTTGCATATAACATTCTTTTGGGTCATCCTTGGATCCATGACATGCAGGCTATTCCTTCCACTTATCATCAGTGCATCAAATTTCCATACAATGGCACTGAAGTTGTGATTCCTGGAGACCATACTATTGCTATCAATGCTCTTGCTGCTACTGAGAAATTTGTTCCTCATAATGAACCTTTTGTTGATCCTAGTATGTCTCTAGCTGCTGCTGAGAAATCACTTAAGATGATGAGCCTTGGTATGGGTGAATATACACTGGGTTCCTTTGCTTCTATACCTGTTTCTCCTAGGTCATATGGGAGACCTTCTGATCAGATGAAGCCTTCCACTTCTGCTATGGTGATCTTTGATACCTTTGTTCCTTCATCCATTCCTTTAGAAGCAGAAAGAGAAGAACAAGCTATTCAAGAGTGGATCTATAGAGAGGATTCTAGAAATACTCCCATGCTCAGTAATTCAGACATAGATACAGATGAGTCACTACTATACACTATGGCTCAAATGGGAGATGATCTTCCTTCTCCTTCACTCCTTTGGGGAGAAGAATGTATATCTACTGATGATATGGCTGAGGCCTCTATGTCTAGAACCTATGTGCCTAAAGAATCATTGCACTATGATAGACAACGTCGCAACATTGCACGACTGCTACAAAGAGGTGATCTCTCACATAATGACATGAGTATCTCTACTTCTCGGCATCTTAAACCTCTTCCAGAAGATCCTCCCATGACAGATATGGATGTTGATGTGGTTCATACCTCTCGTAACCCACCTGACGTGGTTGATGGGTCTTGTGTGGGGTCTAATGAGTTTGTTCCTCGTATTGCCTTAGTGGACCACACTGGTTCTTCTATGACAAGTCTAGATCTAGCTACTTTTGGAGCTTACTCTATAGGCTCAACCTCTCGTGTCACCAGAGATGACATCCTTCACATAAATACTATTGAACCAGTCACTGCATTTCATCTCGCATCAACACTCGTTACTTCTTCCACTAGTGAACTAGCAACAAAAAAGATTGAATCAGCAATCAAACATCACGATCATCAAGTCAAAAGAAAAGAGCAATGGTCGGATGGCGAAAACCACATTGTGGTGGTATCTGCACCTAAGAAAAGTAAAAATAAAAATTTGCTCAAAAATAATGATTCTCAAATAAAAGATGACAAGCTGATTCTCTACAAAAAAATGATGCACTACTTCAAGCATGATCTCATATCTGTTATACTCCAGCCCATTCCTAGAGCTAAGAACAAATTTGCTAATGCCTTGGTTACTTCGGCATCCATTTTACAAATTAAAAAGCATAAATTTCACTTCAAGTTCCTGGTGGACGAATTACGCTATCCTACTCACAAATCTTACAATCCTACCATCTTTTCATATCTTCCACCTCATATTCCTCTTGCAAATCAACCACGCCATTCCTTCCGCCATCCCTTACACTTTGCTTTTGTCTCTGGTGACTTGTATAGGAAGGGTCTAGATGGAACTCTCCTTAAGTGTCTAGAAATAGAGGAGTCAGAAAAAGTGCTAGCTGAAATCCACGATGGCATATGTGGATCACATTCTAATGATCCTCCGCTAGCTCAGACATTGCTCAGGGCTGGTTATTATTGGTCGAACTGGTTGAGACCTCCTATTGTCATAGTTGCAGCATTTGGGCCTGGGGCCTATCAGTTCTCTACATCAGAGGAAGCAGATTCTTGATGTTCGTTTCTGTCTAGGGCATCCTTTGTACATATTTTACGATCCTGAAAAAATTCCAAAAAAAAAAAATTGATATATGATGCTGAAAAAATCATAAAAAAAGCATATAAAGTCCTGAAAAAAAACAAAAAAATCAAAAATTCAAAAAATAAAAAAAAAATTGAAAAAGTGCCTTGGTGAAAACCTGGAAATAGGCGCCTTGGTAGCAAAAATACAAAAAAAATTATAAAAAGTCCTGAAAAAATTGCAATAAATCTATCAAGTGGTGAAAACCTAGAAATAGGCGCTACTTGAGACCCTCTGCACCTATGTCTATTAGTCTTGTGTGGTGCTCCTTCGCTCCACTTCTTGCTTTGCCTCTCCTAGCCTGGAATTGACTCTTGTCTTAGTCTAGGGGGCATACGTTGTTTTAATCTTATCTTGGGTCTCTTTGTGCATCTGGGTTTCTTAGGCACCTCACAAATGGTGTTTTTCAACACCACCCCAACTGTGTTTTTCAACACTACCCTAGCGTTGAGTGTTTCTTAACACTTATCAGATGTCCTACCCACAGTCTAGATGATGCAATATTTCTCACTGGCAGATGCGATACTCAAAGTTTGACTCTATGACCTACACACATGCACTTAAACATTTGACTCACTGTGACTTGCTTGGCTTTATTTTATTTGTGTGCTCTCTATGATGATTTCTTTGCTGAGTGTTCTCCCCCTATGATTGTTTTCGATGATGCATAGCTAGAAGACTGAGGGTATGAGAATATGTTTTATTTCTTTTTCTACTTGTGGATATATTTTGTTGGTCCTAACTGTCATGAGCATTTATGCTGGTCTTACTTGACACTATGGACCTACAAGGTATTATCCTTGACTGTTTCGCGAGTGCATGCTTCTAGTCATCTTGACTTTCTTGTGTCTCGATGCGAGCATAATCTTGCTATATCAAACTTAGGTAATCTCACTGCACTAGTCATCTTGACCTGCATGTCTTTGATGCCTAGGTGGGATTTCCACATTCCTATCTGATAAAGATCATATTCAGATCCACATAGTTATGCTAGTGTGTATTGTATGATCTTGTGACGCTACCAATAATGCTCAATGATGAATATTAGATGTCTATTGGCTTCACAACCTTGCAAGTAAACCACTTTTCATGTAGCTTGCATTCTTAAGTTCATGTTAGTTAGTTTTGCATCTTGCATATGGAGAGAGCTTTCCTTTATCTTTCATGGACTTGTTAATCAACTGCGCTCACCTTTCACGTCTTTCATATCACATCATTTTCCTTTCATTTCAGGATCAAAACTGAAATCTAAGTTCCCCTTGATTATTCCTATCATCTTTCTCCTTCCGTGTAGTCGGCTAACCTTTTGAGGCCTGATCCTTCGATCTTCGCTGGGGCATTCTTCACCTCTTCATCTCCATCTCTTTCAAATTTCTAGTCTTTCATTCACTTTCAATCCCAAGTTCCAATTCTTCCCCTCTGTGGTGTTTCCAGGTTGAGGGACCGCTTGGTTCATGCCCCGGGTCCCATGTGTGGGGCATCCCATCACTACTTGATGGTTGTTCTATTCTCTTTCTTCTATTATGATTTCTAGTGATTTGATCATGTTGCTCTTGCTTTTGCATTCCCTCCACCTAGATTTCACTTTCGATCCCGAGGGGGCAGACACATCATATCTTATTGGCTATCTCTTTCCCAAGTGTTCACAACTGTCGCTACCAGGCTGACCATGCAGGATTTGCTATTTTTCTGCACTTCATTCTTTGGAGTCAGAATGCTATTGCTTGCCTTCTTGGCTATCTGCTTGTCTTCTTGGCTGATCTATTCTTTGACGTAATGTGTTCCCAGATCGATCACACATTAGTCAAAGAGGGGCAAATGTATACACCTAAAAATGGTCACCTAGACTATTAGCCCCTTTTGCTAAATCATCAATTGTTTATTCTTGATCAAATCCTAGTTCTATCATTTATTCAATTATTTTCTATGGGCTAACCATCTTATCCTAAGTCTTTATTTATTAAAAGGAATATTTCCTCCCCTTTTAATAAATAAAAAGCCCCCACTTTTCCTCTTATCCTAAGTTGCACAAATAAAGCATTATTCTTATTTTATAAAAAAGGGAAAAAGCACTTTTTGTCTCATATGGACACAAAAGTCAACTCTTATTTCCTATTGGAGGATACTTGTGCACATGGATTGCTTCTCTTTTAAGCTCCACCGTTGATTAAATCTTTTGCCTCTTAATCTCCATGGTCCATTTCTCCTCATTTCCTATAAAAGAAGAGCTCTCTTCTTCATTCTAGACCCCCAACTTTTTATGCTAACTTTATGCTATAGGATTTCTAGGTCACTTTGGAGCTTTTGAAGATTTGGAGCATTCTTAGCATCTACATCTCATTCTTGCATTCTACATCTCATTCTTGCATCCTTAGCTTAGCTTCATATTTATGCTTTCTTAGATTAGCTTCATTTCTATGCTCTAGATTAGCTCACATAGATTAATTAGCTTGGGTTGTAACACTTGCATATTTCCTTTCATAGCTTAGCTTGCATTTCTATTTCTAGCATAGCATTGCATTGCATTTTCATTCTTGATTCTTGAGGATATTGGCATTCTTGCCCTTGTCTTCCTTGAATCTCCCATTGCATGGTTTACTAGCAAGGTTATAGGCTAAATAGCTCTAGCTGAGAGCATTCTTAAAAGCCCTTGCACTCCATGCCTAGGGAGCTATGGATTGATTTGTGAGGGCTCATTCTTGAGTTTCCTTGCATGTAATGATCCATAGAAGTGTGACACATTTATAGCACATAGCTAGCACCCTGTACCATCTATACCCATGATCCACATCTAGATTTCCCCTAATTCATCTTCTTATATCAAGAATTAGGCCTAAAATCCTAACTCATCTTCCTTTCAAATCACTGCGCCAAATCTCATGTTCAAATTCATCTCTAACTATAAAATCTACATAATAACATTTATCAATCACCTAGAAATCATAAATCTCTCAAATTTCACAGTTTACCACTTGCACAACATGATTTACGAACCTAGTCAACTAATAACAAGAATACTAATAAAAATATTACTATTGACCAAGAATTCCACCAATCTAATACTTTTGATCCAAGAATGTCACCAACTCACCAAGAACATACTTCAAGAGCATCCAATAGCATCATTAAACACACTCATCTATACAAATCCATCACGACCATTGGATTTGCGAGCCCTTTTTTACCTATTCCTCATGAGCATTGACTCTAACCTCCAAGCCAATATAATTATGCCATGCAAACCTATGAAGTAATAACCATTTGAGTTGAGGACACCTGATTATGTACCAAACACACTCCTAAGTGTGCTCCAGTAGATTCAATCTTGGCTCAGCACACCAAACCCTTTTCTATCTTCCTAACAACACAATCTGTCACATTTTTTGTCTGTTACCAATTCTAACCTTGAAATATATCCAAATCTTCATGTCATCCTTTTAAACTTGGAGTGAACTAATTATTTATCTTCATAAACTATCTCCCATGTGAGAAACTTGATATCTTCAATATTAGGACCTCACGAGACCTCTAAACAACTTGTTCTCCTAGCTATCCTATAATAGTTCTCTTAGCATTTAATAAATAGATCTTCTAGTCAATTCTTCTAAACCTTCTAACATGTTGATATCCCTCTGATTCCTCTTATATGTTGACATCAATGACAACACATCCAACATGCCAATTTACAATCTCCCCATTTGGAATTGATGGAAACATGTAATGGGAAAAATATAGTAATGAAATTAGAAACCAATAGTCTCCCCACAAAACCAACCAATCATATTATCTACTAGAGTCCCTCTGACCCAACCTCTTCACCAATCATCTCCTGTTTTAATCCATCTTCCTTTGGTTCTAATATAATTACATACTCTTCTCTCCATCAATTTATCCCCCTAGGATGTATGCCACTCAACTTCCTCTTTCTTGCTTCATTCTTCTTAATTTGTTCTCTTCATCTAATCTCTTCTTCACTGGACTTAGTAGTTCTATTATTTTCTACATCTAATTCTCTCCCCCTACAAGACATCAATGAAAAATGTGTACCATCTTATCTTATCCAACATGGTATGTCATATTGAAATGTCATCTTCCTTATCCTTCATTTTTTTTAGTTATCTTGTCCAAATATTTTACCTTCTTTCTTACACACCTCTGAGCCATCCAAACATTGATTTGACATCAAGGTCCTAGCTCATTTAATCTTGCAAAATCATGCATCTCTTTACATCTACCTTATTTCAAAAACTATTAAGACTTACTTTACCATGCTTACTACTCCCCAAGTGACTAGTAGCCTCCTTACATCAATCCAACTTGAATGAAATTTCCATAAAATCTTCTGGATTGATGCATTCCTATGCATATTAGTTTTCAATAGGAGGGGCCATGACCACTCATTTTCCTTTGAGATACTTAAATTGTTGGAAATCTACTATGGGAAAGTGATATACTGAGAGGGGGGCTAAATCAGATATCTATGAGTTGTTCCACTTTAACATAAACTTACTTGCATCATACAAAACATCAAATTCAATATTGTAAAAGATCTAACAATCTAATCATCATCCATGAAAATAAAACATAACACAATGATTTTGGTTATGCAGAAACCTTTGAAAGGTAAAACTAGGGTGGGGATGACACCCACAAATTTTCACTATTGCAGTATTAAAGTTTTCTTGTTAGGGCTACAAGTTTGACCATAAAATAATGATCTACCCTGTGAGGGGTCTACCTTGTTAAGAGCTTTTAGACTTATACAATCTACATTGCAAAAGGATTTAAACTTACAACAAAGTAAACACTCCATTAAGAGATTTACCTAGGTGTTCTAAAACCACTTTGTTAGGAGATTTACCCTAATTCACCTATTAGAATGTCTTAGTACCCGATCCTTCAATTTGCACTATAATGATGATAACAAATCTTCTCCTTCCAATGTAGATTTGATCTTCTCTATCAAATATGTCTCAGTTTTGTCCTTCACTGCTTAGCTCGGTCACTGATCTTTGTTTCTAATTATCAACTCACTTCTCTATTTTTCATGTATGAGATCTTCTTCATACTCATACTCTTCTTCTATGCTCCTTTGATACGGTTTAGGGTTCAGATCTCATCCTATATAAACAATAGATCAACTCCTTGAATTGAGATCTACGATCTAGATTGTCTACTTATGTCACCTAACCATTTACTAATTTTGATTGGTTACATGGATTATATAGGGATTAATGATCACAATTCTCAGGTATAATAAACTCCATGATTTCCTCAACAAATAATAAATATCATGTAGATTTCAGCCAAAATAGTTTACCTAAGTGTTTGTGCAATTAAAAACACGTATGTCAAATCTGGCTTACTCGACATTTGATATCTCTGGCACTTGACACTTAATATTCTCCTTTACTAGTTCTCAACACAACATATCTACAACAACTCGGCATAGACTAGCTCGGCTAATACTGAATTACTCGGTGACCTTTGACTTACTCAACAGTGACTACTACTTGGTAAATGTATAATATACATGACTCAACCTAGACATGATGAATCAGTTGCAGTGATGACCGACCAACATTGCCTAAAAAATGAGTAAGTGTAAGACACTACTAGACAACAAAACTTAGGGATCAACAATCTCCCCCTTTGACATTAGTGGCAAAAACACTTTTTTTATGACATTTTACATTACATTTACATGAGTACTTTAATAATATGAAAAAACTTCAATATGAATACTCCCCCTAAGACTTTGACTCGGTCTTCAAAAATATCTTACATATTGTTAGTCCAAGTTTGGCATTCATCCTTTTATTTTGTTTTCTGAGTCACCCTTGTATGATTTAGTTACCTTCATTCCCTTAATCTTTTGAGTCCATCTGTTTATCAAAATCATTAGTCCCTTGGGTCTTACCATGTTTTAAAAGCTATCAGATTGCTTGCTAACAAATTGTTTGAACAGTCTTGAATACTCTTGAACACCCTTGAATAGGTTTGAACTTAGTTTAAATCAGTTCAAGGTAGTTGAAGTTAGTTCATCATTTTAAGAAATTTGGCAAGTACATAAAGATGGTGGTGATGATTTATGTACCGATGAGACATAGGAAATGTTGAAGTATCAGTTACAAATTTTTTATTTTTTTTTGATGAATAGAGGCCTTCACTATTAATAAAAATATTAAAGTACAATATTCACAAAAAAGGGCTAGGGGAAAGAATCACCCTGCAAGTTCACATGGCACTTAGGCTGGAAACAAACAACTATTCATCAAAAAAACTATATAACCAAAAAACCCTCATGCTACGAGAGTAGTAGCAGAAGAGGGAGGAGGATCTTTATCATCTAGATTACCCCAGACATTGGGCCCAGGAGTCTGATTAGGAATGGCATAGCCATCTTCTGGATCTTCTTTTTCAACTTCTCCTTCCTTCGACCTGGGTGAGATAGCCAGTACCAGGCAAGGGAACTTTCCCTAATAATCAGGAGTAGAGGCCAAAGGCCGAGAAAAAGTAGCAGTAGTGGAAGCAAGCACAACAGGCCAACTAGAACCTGCATCCCTCCGAGGAGGAGGGGAAGCGGAATGGCAACACCATTGCCACGGAGTCCTGGAGTGTCTAGCAGAGGAGCTCCAGATGCGGCGTCGGTCAGTTACAAAATTAAGACATGTTAGCGTAGGAGAATTGTTAAAACAATGAGCCCATGGGATGCCTAATTTTAAGAAATGTAAAATTGAAGGGAAGAAACCTAATGTTAAGTGTAAATTTATACAGAGGTTTTCACTACTTTTTTTAATATACATGCCTCCATCCACTTTAGTGAAGTCTTCAATGTGTAGATTAGAGAAGTTAAAATAGGGATATGTGATGCACACAATGGAAACTTACATCATCTTCAGCTTGAGGAAAACATGGGTATCAACATAGAGATCATAATTAGCTTTTGGATCTCTATTTTAGTGACATCAAATCATATTGGCAGCCATTGTGACTGTGTAGAATAAAATTTAATCAAGATTTTGCAAACACAAATAAATAGTCATATTGTAGGGGGCATAACTTCCAACTCCACCATTGGATCATGCTAGATTTCAGATATGTTGTCGCAAACCTAATTCTCCAAATTCTCATTGGAGTGATCTTCAAAATGTATCTTTGGTTGTGAGATACATGTGACTATTTGAGACACTGTCGAATCTACCAATAATAGTCACAAACTAATGACAACACTTCATCACCAGCAAGTGCCACCTATCCAAGAGCCTATGTGTACATCTTTAAATATAAAATATGAGTCTTGGTCTATTAATAATCCTAATAATTTATTAGGATATTGTTTGAAAACAAATTTATAAAGACCCCCAAAAGGGACCAGCAAATAAAAGGATTTAAAAGTCTAATGTTGGCAATCAAGGATCATTCAAGAATCATTTACAATAACCAAATAGCAACTTGAAGACACTGTATATTGTAAAAGAGTGGGCATAAGTTCAGTTCTTTTTTTTTTCTAGAAGTCTGTGAGCTACAGGAGAGAGGGAGGATTTTTCTATTGTTGATTGTAGCAAGAAGAGCATATGTTTTCTTTTCAATGCAGTAGAAATGTATATAAATTTGAATCTGTGAGATCAAAATTTTGACATTGGAAGAAAAAGGAAACAATTTTGAATATGTTAATTTATCATTGTTATCTTTAAGATTATATTGAGCGGTGTCTCATTATGGTTAACTTTCAGCATCATTTTTATCATATCAGTTGTGCATGTGTTTGATTCTGAAACTATGATTTTATATTGAGCTATCTATTGAGAAGAATATGTACTCTTCCTCTCTTTATTTATCATTTGTGAATGTGAGCGAAGTGGGATGTGTATCATTTTCTGGCATTCACCCTTTTATAACTTCCAATATTTTTACATCTACTTGCATGGCTATGGGTAGATGTTAGCACCTTTATGCTTTCTGGTGAAAAGCATATCATTATTTTTATTCATCGCATATCTATTAAGATGGAGCTGTACCTCTCAATTCAGAGGAAATTTGTCAACTCAATGATAACTTCTCCAACTATTGGTAGAAGTTGTTCTTCTATTTGGGCATTTTGAGTCATTCTTTGCATTTCTTCTTGAAGGACAAATCTATTTAGCAACAAATTTTTGGTGACTCTGTTGGGGATACAGAAATGAAGAACAATGCTATATTTTTTTTCCTCAATAATAATTAATATCTCTATGTATAAAGGGATTGTCGACTTTGTGTTTAACTTAGAAATATTTTGGTGAAAGAATTCTAGTGTGCTATGGCTTTGGTTGTAGCTCAGCCACGGGGGGCACAAATTGGCCCTTTAATCACTCTTCCAAAGTTTGATGGAGATAAAACTAAAGACCCAGATGATCATATTAAAGCATTTATTTTTTCATGTGGGATTCTTGGAGTGCAAGAAGAGGATGTGTTTGTCAGATTATTTGTAGAAAGTCTTGTTGGAAATGTTGTTGAATGGTTTCAAAATTTGCAAGATGGATGTATTACCAGTTGGGATGATTTAAGGGTAAAATTTATTGGAATATTTCAGCCTGTGGTTGATACTTATAAGTTGTTGCTAAATTTATTTCAAATTCAGATGAAAAGGGATGAATCTATGAGAGATTTTGTTGATAGATTTAATAGGTGTGTTGGTAAAATTCCTCAAGTCTCCCAACCAAATAAAAGTAATCAGCTATGTGTTTTTATTGCTACATTACAAACTGAAATTAAATTTCCTTTAAAAGGAAAAAAAATTCAAAATTTGAGAGATGCACAAAAGAGGCTATTGAGGTAGATGATATGCTTTTAAGTGGGATGAAATGCATAGAAGCAAGTGTCATGAAGGTCCCAAAATCTAAAATTTGTTTTCATGATCAGAATTTTAAACCCATAGAAAATTTTCAGCAAAGGAAACTTATATTGAAGGCAGCAAAACCAACATCACTCATTTCTTACCACCAAAATCTAACAACCTTTAATGATGAAGATTTTCATCCATGTCTTATGGCTGGAAACATCTCTCATAGTATTGCTGGAGCCTATCATTTACATGTTGAAGATGATGATGCTCATGACTCAAAATCAAAAAATTTGATGACATGTGTAGATGCATTTCCTATTGAGAAAAGATTGGACAATGAAAGATCAAATGGTAGTTTGCCAGAAGAGTTTTCTTTTTCAGATTTTGAAACCACATTTGATACTTCTAACATAGTTTCAGCAAGTGGTCTTGATCAAGAAAATATGGAGAAGAAGCGTGAACAAGAAATTTATGTTGGTGAGAAAGTAGAGGGTATTCCTCATCTTGATGTGCAGGTAGATTTTCAATCTTTCCAATTTGATTGCATGAAAGATAATGATGAGTTTTTACAGCCCAAAGCACTAGAGAATTATGAGAAAATTAAACTACAAAATAAGGAAAACTTATTTACTTCTGTTGTGACATCATATGCACATTCTGAACTAGAGGTATTTAGGTTTGTTTATGAAGATGAGTTGTCTAGTAGTCACCCCATATTGGAATCTTTTTGTTTTAAAGATGATCTTCATTATGCATTCTTGGAGAATAGTTTTTTAGTAAGTGCAAATTCAGATTTTAATGATAAAATTATTGCAAATGATTCTCATAATTTAGAAGAGGGCTGCTCTATCAAAAGTTTGATTTGTACTTCTAAGAATCATGCAGAAAGTGTTGGTATTCTTAATGAAAACCATCCTATTAAGAATTGTATTGATATATTGCTGCTAGAAGTATGTGATGCAAGGTGGCTTTTTGGACCTAATATTTTGTTTGAAGAGCTTTTGAAGTTTATTGTTGTTGGGTCCTCTCTTATGGTGGTTGTAGGATGCCTATTGGTGATGGTGCTTCTTACATTTCAACCATTGTTCCACACCAGAAGCTACTTCTCTCAATTGGTAAATGGCTTCACTTGAGAAACCACATACATCTCTAAAGGTATGGGTTGTTTCCCCTACTCCTTGAAAATAAAATTTGGTGTGTTGTTAGTTTAAGTTGTCTTTTTTAGTTTTGGCTTTGTGTTGGTTTTAGCTTGTTGTTTCCCTACTCCACTCTACCCTTTTGGAAGCATCTCCCTTTTTCTCTATCTTTTTGCGACTCTATTGCCCAATGATGCTAGGAACTTATCTTTTTAACCAGAGAATGTTGGTGTTCTCTATTTTTGAGTCAAAAGCAGTCCCCAATCAGAGCCGATGTTAGTCCAAGTTTGGCACTCATCCTTTTATTTTATTTTTTGAGTCATCCTTGTATGATTTAGTTACCTTCATTCCCTTAATCTTTTGAGTCCATTTTTTTATCAAAATCATTAGGCCCTTGGGTCTTACCATATTTTAAAAGCTGTCAAATTGCTTGCTAAAAAATTGTTTGAATAGTCTTGAATACTCTTGAACACTCTTGTACAAGTTTGAACTTAGTTTAAATTAGTTCAAGGTAGTTCAAGTTAGTTCATCATTTTAAGAAATTTGGCAGTTACATAAAGATGGCGGTGATGATTTATGTACCGATGAGTCACAAGAAATGTTGAAGTATCCATTAAAAAATTAAGACATGTTAGCGCAGGAGAATTGTTAAAATGATGAGCCCGTGGGATGCCTAATTTTAAGAAATGTAAAAATGAAGGGATGCAACCTTATGTTAAGTGTAAATTTATATAGAGGTTTCCACTACTTTTTGTAATATACATGCCTCCATCCACTTTAGTGAAGTCTTCAATGTGTAGATTAGAGAAGTTAAAATAGGGATATGTGATGCACACGATGGAAACTTACATCATCTTCAACTTGGGGAAAGCATGGTATCAACACAGAGATCATAATTAGCTTTTGGATCTCTATTTTAGTGACATCAAATCATATTGGTAACCATTGTGACTATGTAGAAGAAAATTTAATGAAGATTTTGCAAACATGAATTTGCAGGAGACAAATAAACCATCATATTGCAGGGGGCATAACTTCGAACTCCACTGTTTGATCAAGCTAAATTTTACATATGTTGTGCCAAAACTAATTCCTCATATTCTCACTAGAGAGAACTTCAAAATGTATCTTAGGTCATGAGATACAGTTAACTGTTTGAGATACTGTCGAATCTGCCAATAATAGTCACAAAGTGTTAGAATAACTGAGAGGGGGGGGCGAATCAGTTATCCAGTGTCCCAAACCAAAATGTATAATTCAAAACTACTTCACCAATTTCTGCTCGTCGGTAAACACTAAATACTTTCACTGTCTGTGCTTTTACCGATTACCAATCTAGTACTATAACATTTTACCGATCAAAATCTAACATGTAACATGTAAAGAATGATAACAAACAAATATCATAATCAACACATAACACAAGAGATTTAACATGGTAACCCTGTAAAGGGAAAAACCACCTAGGACCGGCAACCCAAAATTGTTCACTCATCTGAAGTGAGGTTGGTTAAGACCCAGCCCTGTTAAAGGTTTACAAACACACTATCAGGTGTGACCTTGTTAGAGGATTTTAGACTAGAAGTTATTGTCCAACCAGCATTCACTATGGGGTTGACAGGATAACAATGTTCATTCTATGAATGATACATCATAAGACTTTCAGAGTCCACTCGGTTAAGAGATTTTGACTATATACAATGGTTAAATATGTAACAGTAAATGACCTTCCTTAATACAACTTCAATTGTAGATTACAGATCAATATTTAGTCCATACAAATCTTTCTGATCAATATTTCACTTCAAATTCAATACTATATCAACTTACTATCCATTGGTAATTTCTCTCTATAGCTTGGTAATTGTTCTACAGCTTGGTTCTTACTAACTAGTATGATCAGAATGCATGAAAACCTTGTTCACGTGACATTCCTGCAGTTTCTACTTCTTTTGGCATCTTTTCATAAAGAAATTTTGTTCTCTTATATAGACGAGTAAATCATTTTCTTCTCCACCATCAAATTTTTTCACTTAACCACATTCATAGATTTTGCCACTCCAAACTTTCTCGGTACTTGTGTCAATAACACTTTTGATTTTCATCCTTTAGATCTTTCCTAAATTTCGTCAGCTATCGATCTGTGTAACAAACATTATCTGTTACCTTGATGTTATACTCTTGCGAGCTCATCAATCTTATCGGCTAAACTAATCATTTAATTCATTTTGTTCCACTCAGTTAACAAAGAAATGCATCGATGAACACTGCTTGGTTAATACTACAATTGGTATACACTACACTCCGTCGGCGTATACTAGAAATGCTTCATTTACCGACAACACTGCTCTGTGTCTTTCAGCTCTATACTTCATTATAGATGAATGCAACATAATAAAGTCAATATCATCAAGTCATAGACTCATCAAAAAGTTACTCAATGTGTTCCTTATCCTCATATGTCATGTACATCTTTCTCCATGTATATTTCTCTATTCTTCATCTCTTTTACTTTTCTTCAGATGTCTCGATATAGTAACTTACAAGATAAGTGTTGTCAAACTAGTTGACATCAATGACAATATAATACTGATTTAATCATATTACATATCTAATCAACAACTCCTCAATGATCTTGTAATCACAGATTCTTCAATTAGATTCCAAATCAGTTGTAGTTCAACAATCTCTCCCTTTGGCATTGATGGCAACTCAAGTAATATGAAATGTACCATACACATACCAAACATTTATTCTACAACTTTGTGAACAAAATGCTGTAAGTCAAATAGACTTAATATTTTTAATCACTACGTTACTAAACAACATTAGATAATATAGCTTTTACCATTCTGTAGTTGTGATCTTTTCAGTTCTCCTGTTCCTGCTTTTGTTCTCTATAACTGATTCTCTGTAACTGATCTTCAATACTTTGTCTCATTCATATTGTCTCTCCCTTAGATAATTCTCATCGGTGCTTGATCCTTTTCATATTATTTATCTCTCCCTTTGACAACAATGCCAAAGAAACAAATAAACAAACAATTCTATCTTCCTCTATATCTCTGAATAATGATATTCCAATTGGTTGAAGTTCTCAAACTTAACCACAACCTTGAACATGATTCAAAGTGTGAACTATGCTGCATCAATATGAATGATCTTTTGATAAAAGTAGGCTGATGCAACAACCAGATCACCTTAGTGACCAATAGATAGGGGACAGACCCCAAGTCTAGTCCTCAAGTATTCAAATGTGTCCTTCGGTAGGGGTTTTGTAAAAATATTTGCAAGTTGTTCTTTAGATGTAACAAATTATAACTTCACTTGCTTCTCTTGCACTTGTTCTCTTAAGTAATGATACTTAATAGATATATACTTTTTCTTAGAGTGCATCATAAGATTCTTTGAAATATTAATAGCACTAGTGTTGTCACAATATATAATCACCGGGTTAGTGATTACCTCATTCATTCCTTCTAACACTTGTTTGATATATGCAATGTTTGAATAGTTAGTAGCAGTAGCAACATACTCTACTTCAGCTATAGACTGAGAAATACAAGCCTACTTTTTACTTGTCCAGGTTACAAGTCTTTCACCAAAGAAAAATGCTCCTCCCATGGTGCTTTTTCTATCATCCACATTTCCAACCCAATCAGCATCAGTGTAAACTTTTAGTTCAAACTTCCCTTCCTTAGGATACCATAATCCATAATTCTCTATTTTCTTCAAGTATCTTAAGATCCTTTTTGTAGCTATCATGTGTGATTCTCTAGGATTAGCAAAAAATTTTGCAACAATTCTCACAACATGTGCTATATCTGGTCTACTGTGAACTACTTACATTAACTTACCAATCATGGATCGGTAAAGTGTCTAGTTTACCTCTGTAGTTTCATCCTCCTTTGTCAATTTGCATCTAGTAGCCATCAGTGTTCCCACAGGTTTAGCATCTTCCATGCCAAATGTCTTTAGTACTTCCTTTATGTATTTAGATTGTGTGATGAATATCCCATCACTTTGCTGAATCACTTGTAGTCCAAGAAAGAACTTAATCTCTCCAAACATAGACATTTCAAATTCCTTTTTCATTTCATCAGCAAATGCCTTGCAAACAAGATCTGAGCCTCCAAAGATAATATCATCAAGAAATATTTCAGCAATGATAATAGTATCATCAGTATCACCTTTCACATACAGATTGTTGTTTTCACTTGTTCTAACAAATCCAATACTTAACAAGTAAGTATGCAGCCATTCATACCATGCTCTTGGTGCTTTCTTCGATCCATATAAAGCTTTATGTAATCTACATACCATGTCTTTATTGTCGGGATCAACAAATCCTTCAAGTTATTCAATGTAGACCTCTTCTTCAAGTATACCATTCAAAAATGCTAACTTCACATCCATTTGATAGACTTTGAATTTCTTATGTGCATCATATGCAAGTAGCATTCTAACTCCTAATCTAGCAACAAGTGCAAATGTTTCACCATAGTCAATGCCTTCTTCCTGTGCATATCCCTTGCATACCAATCTAGCTTTATTTCTTGTGACTTCACCATTTTCATTCAATTTATTCCTATATATCCACTTAGTACCGATAACATTCTTATCTTTTGGTCGGGGTACTAAGGACCAGGTTTTGTTCTTCTCTATTTTATCTATTTCCTCCTTCATTGGATTAACCCATTCTTCATTCTCTAATGCAACTTTCATAGTTTTAGGTTCAAATTCACAAATTAAACATGTACCTTGTCTTGTTTTGCTTCTAGTTTGCATTCCAACATGTCTGTCTCCAATGATTTGTGTTTCAAGATGATGTCTTCTGACAAAACTAGCCAAAACTTGATTTCTCCTTTCTTGCTCATCCTACTCAGGGTCATTTTCTTGCTTAGTAGCTCCATCTTGCTCCTCGGTTTGTGTTGCCTATTGTCCTGCATTGTTTCCCTGCTGACTAGTTGTTACAGTTTGTGGTGTCGATAGATACTCTGGATGTTCAATGTAAGTGAATCTACCATAGTCTTTCAATTCCTTTGTACTTTCCTCTATGTACTTGTTATCAAACTCATCAACACGAACATTAGTACTTTCAACTATCTTATTTGTAACCTTATTCAAACATTTATATGCTTTACTTGTAGTGGAATATCCCAGAAATATTCCTTCATCTCCTTTAGAATCAAATTTTCCATTTCTCTCATCTTTCAAAATAAAGCATTTACTTCCAAAAATTTTGAAATAAGTTACAGTAGGTTTGTGTCCAAACCATAGTTCATAAGGTGTTCGATTGGAGTCCTTCTTCAGTTGTACTCGGTTAAGAACATACATAACTATACTGATAGCTTCCCTCCAATATGTCTGAGCAACATTCTTCAGTATCATCAATGTTCTAGCATAATCAATTATAGACTTGCTCCTCCTTTCAGCAGTGCCATTTTGCTGAGGTGTCCTTGGTGTAGATACATGTCTTTTGATTCCATGCTCATTACAAAAATTAGTAAATTCATCAGAGACAAATTCACCTCCTCTATCAAATCTTAAGCATTTTATTTCCTTTCTAGTTTCTTTCTCTACCTTAGCTTTATACCACTTAAAAATTTTGAAAGCTTCAAATTTCTCTTTCAGGAACATAACAGTCATTAGTCTAGTATAATCATCAACAAAAAAAATAAAATATCTATCACCAGAACAACTCCGAGTTCTCATAGGACCACATAGATTAGTATGAACCAACTCAAGTATCTTCTTTGTTGAATAGTCTTTTCTTTTAAAACTAGACTTAGTCATCTTACCTTTTTGACATTCATGGCACATGGCATGATCAGGTTTTGTCAAGTTAGGCAATCCTCTAATTCTTTTCTTTCTACTAATCTTGATCATGTTGTCAAAATTCACATGGCATAACCTTTTGTGCCACAACCAAGCATCTTCATCCTTTATTAACAAACAAGAAGACTGATCCATATCAAGATAGAATAGATTACCTCTGGATTGTGTACGAGTTCTAACAAGTCTTCCTCCATCATCATAGATCTTCACCTTTTTTCTCTCAAAAGCTAGTCGGTGGCCTGAATTGTTTAGCTGAGCCACACTTAACAAATTATAGTTCAATCCATCTACCTTGTATGCATTTTCACATTGTAGTTTGTCATTGATCATCAATGATCCTTTACCTCTTACCATAGAAGGTGCATCATTTCCCATTCTCACAAATCCTCCATTATATTTAATAAGATGATCAAACTTCTCTACATCACCAGTCATGATGTGTACAACCACTGTCTATGATCCATGTATCATTTCTGCTTACTTTAGAGATCAGTGTTGTCTCTTCATGTTTCTTTTCCTCTTCTAAGTCATCTTTCATAGCAACAAATACAACTTCTATATCATCATCAGAATTAGATTCAGTTTTGATATCTTCAGCTATGTGGGTGACCCCACAATAGTGGGTTACACTTTTTTAGACATGTTGATTTTTGCTGAAATAACACATTTTTAATAAAATATGATGATTTAAGACTTGAGAGGTGCTATTTGAAATAATTAATTACAAGTGTTTAGCTCAAAGCCTCTTAGATTAATAAAACATTGATATAACACCTATACTCCTCATTCATACCTACAATGGAGTCTCCTTCACACCTATTAAAATGCTGACAAAAAATCACTTTGTCTTTATCTTTTTATAGATTAAATGAATCCATTTGACAAAAATATCTATGTAGTAAGGTACTACTGAGAAAAATCTTTCCAATGATTATAATGTTAATATATATTACGTTTATTATGATTTTGTATTTTTAGTTTTACTAAACATAGATATTTCAGCTTATGTCTACCTCTATGTTTGACGCTTATGGAAAAATAATAAATGAGAGAAAAAAATTATAAAAAATATCTATGCCCTAGGTATTGAAGTTCTCTTTCTATCAAAAAAAAATAAAATGAAATTGGACAAATGCATAACAAGTTATAAGCTATGTAGTCAAGTTATGTCAAAATTACGGTGTAGTTAACTTCAAACGTTAATAAAATATGGAATAATACTGATAATGTCATAAAACCAATTGCATGCCCTCTGTATGGATGTTGCAAATCTAAATTCAAAAGAATCGCATTGATATCTATTTTAGAAAAAAAGTTATGCTCTATGAAAACAATGTAACTCTTTGAAAATGACATTTTTAGCAACATAACAATTTTCATGGGAGAAAGAAAAAACCATTCAAATAAATTCAAAAATAAAAATAAAAAATATATTTAGAATCTAGACAGAAAATCCTAAAAGACTCTATTTTACTTCATCTTCCAATTTCAAACAGTTTAACGACAATATGCATCTGAATCTAAAAGTTTTTTGCAAAATGTAGAGTTCAGAGTCCGTTTAGGCAAAAAAGTGTAACCCATTATTGTGGGTTCACCCACGTAACATACCTTTTTTCCTTTTTCATATCGGTTGTCTTTTTTGTTGTGTCAGTAGCCTCTATTGACTCTTATCCCATAGCTTCCTTCAGATCGGTCTTTGGTTCTATCATCATCTTTCTTATGAGGGAATCTAGCAGTGATGTGACCGACTTCTTTACAATTAAAGCATTCCAAAGGTAGCTTACGTCTATACCTTCCTTTTCCTTTGGGCAATCTTTTGGCCATAAGTGCTTCAAGCTCATCAAGTTCATCATTGGTATTGTCATCACTATCACAATTCTTACTATTCCTGCTAGAATCTCCAATCTTCAAAGAAGACATGAAAGCAGATTCAACAGAAGGAACAACACTATTATCAAAGTTTTTTAATTCAAAGGTTGTAAGTTTACCAATCAGAGTGTCAAGAGTGAGGTTGGATGTAGCTCTTGTTTCATGAATTGCAAAAATCCTGATTGCATAAACTAGTAGCAAAGTTCTGAGAATTTGGCTTATCACTGTTTCATCATCAATTACTCCATCAGATGCTCTAATAGCATGTACCAACTCTTTGAGTCTATTTGAATATTGGACAATGTTCTCACCTTTTTTCATTCTCATATCATCAAATCTACCTCTTAGACTTTCAGCTCGGGCTCTTTTGACATTCAGATCTCCACTGTATATTTGTGTTAATTTATCCCACATTCCTTTGGCAGTTATGCATGTCTTGATATCTTCAAATTTAGTGTCAGTACAAGCAGCAACAAGTCCCATCATAGTAACATTGTGTTCATGCTTGTCCTTCAATTGATCAAGAGTTAAGGGACCAATGGGTGGTTGTATGTAGCCATTCTCCATCAGATCTAGTGCAGAGTTCCCAATACCAGATATGTACACCTTCATTTTGCTTTGCCATACTGTGAAGTTATCTTTGTTCAATTTCGATACTTCCCTCTTATACATCTTGAGACCTTTATGCTTAAGTCCTTAAAACTCTGTTTCAAGCAACCAAGGCTCTGATACCAATTGTTAGAATAACTGAGAGGGGGGGTGAATCAGTTATCTAGTGTCCCAAACCAAAATGTATAATTCAAAACTACTTCACCAATTTTTTCTCATTAGTAAAAACTAAATACTTTCACTATCTATGCTTTTACCGATTACTAGTCTAATACTATAACAGTTTACCGATCAAAATCTAACATGTAACATGTAAAGAATGATAACAAACAAATATCATAATCAACACATAACACAAGAGATTTAACATGGAAACCCTGTAAAGGGAAAAACCACCTGGGATAGGCAACCCAAAATTGTTCACTCTTCTGAAGTGAGGTCGGTTAAGCCCTAGCCCTGTTAAAGGTTTACAAACACACTATCAGGTGTGACCTTATTAGAGGATTTTAGACTAGGAGTTATCGTCCAACTAGCATTCACTATAAGGTTGACAGGATAACAATGTTCATTCTATGAATGATACATCATAAGACTTTTAGAGTCCACTCGGTTAAGAGATTTTGACTATATACAATGGTTAAATATGTAACAGTAAATGACCTTCCTTAATAAAACTTCAATTGCAGATTACAAATCAATATTTAGTCCATACAAATCCTTCTGATCAATATTTCACTTCAAATTCAATATTGTATCAACTTACTATCCATCGGTAATTGCTCTTTGTAGCTCAGTAATTATTCTATAGCTCAGTTCTTACTAACTAGTATGATCAGAATGCATGAAAACCTTGTTCACGTGATATTCCTACAGTTTCTACTTCTTCCAGCATCTTTTCATAAAGAAATTATGTTCTCTTATATAGATGAGTAAATCATTTTCTTCTCCACAATCAAATTTTCCTGCTTAACCACATTCATAGATTTTTCCACTCTAAACTTTCTCAGTACTTGTGTCAATAACACGTTTGATTTTCATCCTTTAGATCTTTCCTGAATTTCGTTAGCTATCGATCTATGTAACAAAAATTATCTGTTACCTCAATGTTATACTCTTGCCAGCTCATCAATCTTATCGGCTAAACTAATCATTTAATTCATTTTGTTCTAATTGGTTAACAAAGAAATGTGTCGGTGAACACTTCTCAGTTAATACTATGATCGATATACACTACACTCCGTCGGTGTATACTAGAAATGCTTCATTTACCGACAACACTGCTTTGTGTCTTTCAGCTCTATACTTCATTATAGATCAATGCAACATAATAAAGTCAATATCATCAAGTCATAGACTCATCAACAAGTTACTCAATGTGTTCCTTATCCTCATCTGTCATGTACATCTTTCTCCATGTAGATTTCTCTATTCTTCATCTCTTTTACCTTTCTTCAGATGTCTCAGTATAGTAACTTACAAGATAAGTGTTGTCAAACTAGTTGACATCAATGACAACATAATACTGATTTAATCATATTACATATCTAATCAACAACTCCTCAATGATCTTGTAATCATAGATTCTTCAATCATATTCTAAATTAGTTGTAGTTCAACACAAAGTAATGACAACACCTCATCACCAGCAAGTGCCACATGTCCAAGAGCCCATGTGTACATCTTTAAATATAAAATATGAGTCTTGGTTTATTAATAATCCTAATACTTTATTAGGCTATTATTTGAAAAAAAATTTATAAAGACCACCAAAAGGGACTTGCAAATAAAAGGATTTAAAAGTCTAATGGTTGCAATCAAGGATCATTCAAGAATTGGTTACAATAACCAAATAGCTACTTAAAGACACTATATATTGTAAAAGAGTGGGAATAAGTCTACGAGTTACATGAGAGAGGGAGGATTTTTCTATTTTTGATTGTAGCAGGAAGAGCATATGTTTTCTTTTCAATGTAGTAGAAATGTATATAAATTTGAGTCCGTGAGCTCAAAATTTTGATATTGGAAGAACAAGGAAATAATTTTGAATCTGTGAATTTGTCATTGTTGTCTTTAACATTATATTGAGTTGTGTCTCATTATGGTTAACTTTTAGCATCTTTTTTATCATATCAGCTGTGCATTTGTTTGATTCTAAAACTGTGATTTCATATTGAGCCATCTATTGAGAAGAATATGTACTCTTCCTCTCTTTATTTATCATTTGTGAATGTGAGTGAAGTGGGTTGTGTATCATTTTCTGGCATTCTCCTTTTTATAACTTTCAATATTATTGCATCTACTTGTATGGCTTTGGGTAGATGTTAGCACCTTTATTGCTTTCTGGTGAAAAGCATATCATTATTTTTATTCATCGTATATCTGTCAAGAGGGAGTTGTATCTCTTAATTCAGAGGAAATTTATCAACTCAATGATAACTTCTCCAACTGTTGGTAGAAGTTGTTCTTCTATTTGGGCATTTTGAGTCATTCTTTGCATTTCTTCTTAAAGGACAAATTTGTTTACCAACACATATATACATAAGACTCCTTTTTGACATACAATCAGGTATATACATTTGCAAACTAGTATGTAATACCATATTCACTGTGTTTAGTTCCTTGTTTCTTCTCTTTTTTTCTCTTCTGAACTCTGTCATTTCTATTTTCCCTTTTTACCTTTAACATTTCCCCCTTTATTATCTTGTCATGTCATTTCATTTCCCCCTTGTTTTTGTCACTTGAAGTTCCTGGGGAGTGTGGGTTTTGAAATATTTGTCCAAGAAAGGTTTGTGAAGTTGCATTACCATCCCTAATGCATTGTCCCAACTGAACCTTATAAACTTCAAAACCTTAGACTTTATTTCTAGCTCAATAGCTAGCTCAACTAGGCTTTCAACAATAGAAAAATGAGGGTCTTTCTATATTAACTCCTTTGCTGTGACTAACTCCCTCTACATAACCTCGAGATGAGGTGTTAACACTTTTTGTATAGAGATTAGTCTAGCCCTTATTTTTGTTGGATATTTTTTGGTAAGCCAGTGTTGACTGTATGTTTTTCATTGATGACAACATATGATAAGAAACGTGCATTATAGTTATATGTGGAAAGCCTTGAGCATATTTTGTATGGATATGTTATCAACATGATATCATAGATGCACAAAGGTTGATTCTGAGTGCAGATAGTTGTTCAGTTGTTTGTAACAACAGTGTTGCAAATAGAGTTTTGTATGTAATTCTCAGTATGGTTATGATGAAATCTTGTGCATTTATTTTTGTGTTGTAGATATAATTATGAAGCTATGTTCATAGGTCCAGAGTTATTTGTGTAGTTGAAGTTGAGTTATGATGTTTCCATTTACCAATTATAGTTTCAAAAAATTATTTGTTGAGATTCGATAGTGTTTATATTGTTTATGTAGTTGCACCTATCATTATGGTATGCATGTTTGGTTTCACATTTGGTTATGAGCTAAGCTTGTTTTGTTAAGAGTGCATAATGTATTTCAGCTTGAGAGTTAAGTTTTAGTTAATTTGGTGGAGCTGATAGTGTGAAGTGATGCATCTACTCATATTGGGTTGCATGGTCCTATTTGTGATGCGTGCTTAGTATAGTCATTGGAGTTTTTGTTGGAGAGTTGTATTATTTCACTAATTTGATTTCAAGAAGGTCCTAGTAGGCTGACCTAATTATATCTTTTGGAGAAGGCTACTTATAGCCGGTCAGTTATGATTGCTAAAGGGAAAATGATAGAAAGAAGAGTAAGAAGGTGCAAAGTATTGGGCCAGTAAAGCTATATCAATCATCCATTGAAGATCTATGTGAAGAAGCAGAGAGTGTATCCTATTCATTGGAAATGATCAAGACAATAGGTCTAATTCACAGTTCACGAAGATTCAGATATAGTGTGTATCTGTTGTGCAAAAGGTTGCAACATTCACCATTTGAGCAGTGTGCTCCCAGATAGTGTGTCCTCACTTTTAATAAGGTTATTGATAAAAGACTCCTAATAGGGTCTGACCTTTATCTAGGTCACTGTACTTCATGTATTGTAAAGATCACCTCCTAACAGGGTTGTAAGATCTTCTAACATGGATCATTATACTCTAGTGCAGTTTATAGTGGGTGCTAATTCCCACCAAGGTTTTTACCTATTTTGGGTTTCCCCATAACCAAAATTCTAGTGTTGTGTTAAGTGTTATCTTGTTGTGTATATGCTTAATATTCTTCTGTACTAATTTGGATAAAGAATTGAATCTTGTAGATAACTTATTCAGCCCCCCCCGCCCTCTCAGTTATCTCTTGGGACTATTCCTAACAATTGATATCAGAGCCAAGTGCCTTGGAGAGAAAGTTTAACAGCTTGAGGTTGATCAAATGGCATTCTTTAGAAAATAAAGTCCTATGTTTTATAGAGAGAATTATCTAGATTGGAAGAACAAAATGATAACACATTTGCAGTGCATTGGTTTTGAGATTTTTGAAGCAGCTACTCAAGATGTTCATGATCCCTCTCTAAAAGACCTTGCCAAAGAAGATGCAAAAATTAAACAAAAAGAAATCTTCACTTAAAATGCAATTGCCAAAGAAGCCCTTATCAGTGCCTTATCTGACAGCGAGTTTTCAAAGATCAAGAAAGAAGATAGAGCCCACATAATATGGAAGTATCTAGAAGACATGTTTGAAGGAGATATCCAAGCCAAGAATTCATGTAGAAAGATATGGAAGAAAAGATATAATAATTTGGAGATTCTACCTGAATAGAACATCGGAGCCTACAATAAAAGAATTAATGAAGCAGTTGTAGGAATCAGAAACAATGGTGGAGAGATTTTAGAAGAAGACATAATGGATAAATTTATGACTACTCTAACAATAGAATATGAGAGGAAGATAAACATCCTAGATGAGACTATGAATTTTTTAAAAGAATTCAAGAGATAGACCTAATTAATTAGCAATATTTCAGCATTCAAGATATCAAGATTGAAGACAAAGCCTAAAAGTGAAACAACATTCAAAGCCTTAGTCCATGGTAAGAAATCTTTGAACACTTCTGGTAATTTTGATAATGAAGATGATGATAAAGAAGTAGAAGAATTCATTTCTATGGTTGCTAAGAAAGAAAGAAAAGGAAAAGGAAAATATGAAGGTTAGTTAAAATTTAAATGCTTTTCATGTAACAAAATTGGTCATTTTGCATCTAAGTGTCCTACAAGAGTTAAGAAGTACAAAACTAATTTCAAGCCTAAGTATACAAAACAATGTTACTATGCTGAAGATGGAGTAACAAATGATGATTCAATAGAAGATGAAATTGGATTTATTGCAATTGATGATATAGAGAAAATTTTTGATGAGATGGACATTGAAGATGAAAAGAAAGAAGAGAAAGAATTGATTTCACAAGTAGACATCAGGACAGATTGGATCATTGATAACAGTTGTTCACATCACATGATAGGAGACAAAGATAGATTTGTACATGTAGATAAGTACAAAGGAGACATGGTTAGATTTTGAGATAACACTCCTAAACCTATCATAGGTAAAGGAGCTATCACTTTGGATGGAAAGAACACCATTGATGATGTTCTATTTGTTGATGGTTTGCAACATAACTTACTGAGTGTTGGATAGTTACTTGACAAAGGATATCAGTTGGAATTCAAAAACAACAAATGCATCATTAATAACAAAGGAGTAATGATTGCATCAAGTTCAAAGACAAAAGATAATGTTTTTTAGCTTAATTCATAAGCAAGTTGTTTTTTTTTTAAAGTAGATGACAGTTGATTATGGCACAAAAGACTATGTCACATCAATTTTGACAATATAGTAAAGATAAACAATGTAAAGGCAATAAGAGACCTCCCTAGTATTGCAAGACTAATTGATACAATGTGCAGAGAATGTGTGATGGGAAAGCATGTAAAGAACTCATTCAGAAGCAAGTAGAATTCAGTAGAGAACAAATTAAATCTAGTGCATACAGACCTATGTGGACCAACTCAAACAAGATCATACTATGGTGAAGGGTACTTTTTTTTTTTTGATAATTATTCTAGAATGATGTGGGTTGTGTTCTTAAGAGATAAATCTAAAGCATTTGAGAAGTTCAAGTTATTCAAAGCTAAAGTTGAAAATGAGATTGGATTAAAGATAAAATGTCTAAGATCAGATAGAGGAGGAGAATTCACTTCTGATAAATTTTATGAGTATTACGAAGAACATGGGATAAAGAGATAGCTTAGTTCACCTAGGACCCCTCAATAGAATGGAATTGAAAAAAGGAGAAATAGGATCATACTTGACACAATGTGTACTATCTTGATTGAAGTGATTGAAGGAAAAGTTGCACACACCTATTGGAGAGATGCAATCAATACTGCAGTCTATATTATCAACATAATTCAATTAAGGCCAGACATAGACAAAACACCTTATGAGTTATGGTTTGGGAATGTACCTATAGTAAAATACTTTAGAATCTTTGGAAGCAAGTGTTACATCAAGAGAGATGATGGTGTTGGTAAGTTTGATGCAAGAAGTGGTGAAGGTATTTTTCTTGGTTACTCTACTAAAAGAAAAGTTTATAGATGTCTCAAATTGAGATTGAAGAAGATCATTGAAAGTGCACATGTAAAGATTGATGAAAAGTTCATGATTCAAGAGAGACTCTATGATTATGCACCTATGATTGAAGAAGAACCTAGACCTATCAATAGAGAAGAAAATGTTGAAGAAATGTTTGACAGCATTGATGTATTAATCAGTGAACCTGAAATAAGTGAAGAAGAATCATAGAAGACAAATGAGATAGTCACACCTAATGTTCCAAAATTCACATCCAGATACCATTCAATAGAAGATATCATTGGATATCAGAACAACAAAGTCATGACAAGATCAAAAGAAAAAAGTTCAACAATTGATGAAGTGGTATGTTTACTTTCACAAATTGAACCTTTAAGTGTTGAAAATGCATGTAGTGATTTAGATTGGCATGAAGCAATGAAAGAAGAGTTAAATGAGATAGTTAAGAATGATACATGGGAATTGGTCCCCAGACCTAGTGACAAAAATGTGATTGGAACCAAGTGGTTATTCAGAAACAAGATGAATGAAGATGGTACAGTGGTAAGAAACAAAGAAAGACTAGTATGTAAAGGATATGCATAGAGAGAAGGCATTGATTACTCTGATACATTTTCCCCTATAAGAAGATTGGAAGCTATAAAGTTATTTCTAGCCTATGCAACATTCAAATACTTTAAGTTATATCAGATGGATTTCAAGTCAGTATTCCTAAATGGAGATTCGAAGGAATAAGTCTACATAGAGAATCTTGAAGGATTTAGTTTATTGGACAAACCTAACATGGTTTGTAGACTGAAGAAATCCCTCTATGGAATAAAGAAAGCCCCTAGAACATGGTATGAAAGATTGGATGTTTACTTGACAAAGATCGGATTCAAGAAAGGAGCAATAGATTGCAACTTATTCATAAGAGAGACACCTTAAGGATTATTATTAGTTTCTATTTTTGTTGATGACATTATTTTTGGTGGTAATGACAAGCTTAGTGCAGATTTTGCTAAAGAGATGCAAAGCGAGTTTGAAATGAGCATGATTGGACCTATCAAGTACATTTTGGGATTGAATGTGTAGAAGAAAAATAAAGGTATATTCACTAATCAATCTAAGTATGTGAAAGAGATATTAAAGAAGTTCAAGATGGATTATTGCAAGCGTGTAAGCACCCCTATGATAACAGGAAGTAATCTTTCAAAAGATGATGATTCTATAGTAGTTAACAAGACTCTATATAAATCTATGATTAGTAAACTCATATATCTTACTCAGTCTAGACCAGATATTTCTAATGCAGTTGGTATTGTTGGAAGATTTGCAGCTGAACCTAAAAAAAGTCATCTTATGGCAGTAAAGAGGATATTCAGATATTTGAAAGAAACTATAGATTATGGTTTATGGTATCCTAACTTGGAGAATGTAGAACTTTATGTGTATACAGATGCAGATTGGGCAAGTTGTGTTGATGATAGAAAGAGAACCTCAGGAGGAGCAGTATTTCTTGGAGACAAACTAGTTACTTGGACAAGAAAGAAGTATAATTGTATTTCTTAATCAACAATAGAAGAAAAGTATGTAGCAGCAACATTAAATTGTTCTACAATTGTTTGGATCAAGTAGATGATAAAAGATTTTGGAATCCAAATTGATTATCCTACAATTATTCATTATGACAACACTAGCACTATCAATAGGTCAAAGAACCCTGTGATGCATGGAAAGAAAAAACACATTGAGATAAAATATCATTTTCTAAGAGAGAAAGTTGAAGAAAAAGAAGTAAAGTTGGATTACATGAGTACTAAAGAGCAGTTAGCAGACATATTCACAAAGCCATTGCCAAAGGATACATTTGAGTATCTCAGGGAGAAGTTGGGAGTAATTCCCTTCCCTGGATCTAATTAGAGTTTGCAGTAGTGCATCAGTCCTCAGTGACTAATGAATGGTGGACTACTCTACTTCAGGAGTAGTACCTGTGCTTTTTTTTTTTTGGCACCCTTTTCCATTGATCTCAAAGGGGGAGTATACAATCATTAAAAACAAAACAATTGGTTTATTCTAGAAAGAAGGAGTATATAGTAAAAAAATATATAGCAGTGGATATTCAGAGCATTCAGTAGTAGATGGCGAAATAATTTATGGGGGAGTATGTTGTTGAGGAGATGAAGATATTGTTGTACTTTTTGGATTGGTGGTGTTTTTCATTTTATATGTTGTCATCAATGCCAAAGGGGAAGATTGTGGGATATTTTTTTTGTAAGCTATTGTTGACTGTATGTTTATCATTGATGACAACATATGGTAAGTAGTGTGCATTGTAGTTATATGCAAAAAGACTTGAGCATATTTTGTATGGATATGTTATCAACATGATATCATAGATGCAAAGGTTGATTCTAAGTGCAGATAGTTGTGTAGTTGTTTGTAACAACAGTGTTCCTGACGGTGTTGCAAATAGAATTTTGTATGTAATTTTCAGTATGGTTATAATGAAATCTTGCGCATTTATTTTTGTGTTGTAGACATAATTATGAAGCTATGTTCATAGGCTTAGAGTTACTTGTGTAGTTGAAGTTGAGTTATGATGTTTCCATTAGCCATTTACAGTTTTAGAAAATTATTTATTGAGAGTCAATAGTGTTTATATTGTTTCTGTAGTTGCGCCTATCATTATGGTATGCATGTTTGGTTCCATGTTTGGTTATGAGCTAAGGTTGTTTGGTTAAGAGCACATAACATATTTAAGCTTGAGAGTTAAGTTTCAGTTAATTTGGTGGAGCCGACAGTGTGAAGCTACGCGTCTACTCATATTGGGTTGCACAGTCCTATTTGTGATGCGTGCTTAGTATAACCATTGGAGTTGTTGTTGGAGAGTTGTATTTTTTCACTAATTTGATTTCAATAAGGTCCTAAGAGGGTGACCTAATTATATCTTTTGGAGAAGGATACTTATAGCTGGTCAGTTGTGATCGCTAAAGGGAGAATGATAGAGAGTAGAGTAAGAAGGTGTGAAGTATTGGGCCAGTAAAGCTATATCAATCATTAGTTGAAGATCTATGTGAAGAAGAAGAGAGTGTATGCTATTCATTATAACTAATCAAGATAGCATGTATAATTCATAGTTCACCAAGATCCAGATATAGTGTGTATCTATTATGTAGAAGGTTGCAACCTTCACTATTTGAGCAGTGTGCTCTAGGATAGTGTGTCCTCACCTTTAACATGGTTATTTATAAAAGACTCCTAACAGGGTCTGACCTTTGACCAGGTTAGTTTACTTCATGTATTATAAAGATCAACTCCTAACAGGGTTGTAAGATCTTCTAATAGGGATCATTATACTCTAGTGTAGTTTATAGTGGGTGATAACTCCCACCAGGATTTTTACCTATTTTGGGTTTCCCCGTAACCAAAATTCTAGTGTTGTGTTAAGTGTTATCTTGTTGTGTATATGCTTAATGTTCTTATGTACTAATTTGGATAAAGAATTGAATCTTGTAGATAACTTATTCACCCCCCTTGTCAGTTATCTCTTGGGACTATTCCTAACAATTTTACAATCATTAGCCACCAACTTGGCTAATCTACCTTGGGCATGTAGTAACTTGGTAAAATGAATAGAGATGGAACTTGCATCCATGATCAATGAGTGATCTATAGACTTTAGATCTAGTTGTAGTTTGTCTATCAGATCCTTATTATCCTTTGTAAATTCTTTGATATTGCATACCTTTTTTGTACAAAGAATGTGCATTCTGTTAAAATTCTTCTAAGTTTTCTATTAAGGTAGAGATTTCTACCTGCTTGACTACAATATCTTCAAAGACCTTATTGAGTACGTTGGTCTCAAACTTCCTTTCTAACCACTGTAACAACTTTTCATTAGCCTCGTTGTCATCATTAGTTACCTTCTTGACTATATGTACAAGTTTCTCCAAAATAGGTACAGATTCATTGGCATCATCCATCTCAAAAGAATCAATGAAAATACCTTTAATTTAATGTAAAACCTACTTTTGTTGATGTTCCCTTTTCATCTCTTCCTGCTTACTCTTTTTCTTCAAGAGATCCTACAAAATTTGCATTTGTTCATAGGTCAAGTTATTAGTGTCCCACTTAGGAATCACTATAACTTCTTTGAGTGTCACCTGTGTGGTAGGAGATTTCTACTTCTTCTTTTGTGACTTCTTCCTAGGTGTGTTTCCACTTAGCATCTGTATTAAATATTTTCTTGCCTCTTTCACCCTAGGCTCTAGTTTATCTTTTTCTTTCTCTTCCTGAATCTTTTCCTTATCCTCAACTTACACACAAGGGTTTTTCACTACTAATGCAGTCTGATCTACTTGCTCTTGTTCTTTCTATTTCTCCTCAATAAGTATAGTATCTTGTGTAATTTTTTACTTATCCTGTTTCTCGACACTATTACTTTGTGTGGCTTGTGTTTCAACTATGACTTGATGGGGGCTAATTGATGTTGAGTCAAATGTTGGTATACTCTCAATTCATGGATAATCTTGAACTTGAATTAATACAGGATTAGTGCACGATAGAAACTTATCTGATACTGCCTTAGCTTGTATTTTTTTCTTTATATCTTCCTCGTTCAATACATTTCTCTTCACTGGAGTATCCTTAGTGATATCAAAAATTGTGATCACATCCTGTGACTCACTTATTCCATCTTTCTTTTATGCTTCCTTCTCCTCATTTAGTGGCTTGACAATGTCTTCCTTATTGTCTAATTCTACTCCACTAGATGTACCTACACTCGGTTGTGCATTCTTGTCAACTATAAAACCAAAAATTATTTTCCATAGTCTTTTTCTATGTTGCACAATATCTTCAACCTTGTGTTGTAGTATTGAGTATGCTCAGAGTTTAGGGACAAATCTATTCCTATACTTCTTCATATACTGCTTGATATAATCAGGAGATAAGTTAGGCATGACTTGAGCAAGTGTACTCTCCCCGATTTTCTTCTTGGTCATCAAGGCATACTTCCATTTCTGAGCTATCCTTTTCTATAATTTATCAGGAATCAAGCTCCCCATTTAAAGTGGTGTCATCTTGTAATGCCCTAAAAACTAGGACATGAAAAAAAAAACACACCAACAAACTAATATACATATTTATTTTTTTATACATGCACACTAGTTATTTTGTTCTCTTACATAGGTAAATGCTTAATTATTATTATTATTATTTCAGGTTGAGATGTTTGTTATACATGTCAAAATATTTTTATGATATATATATATATATATATATATTATTGCATATCAATGCATGTCAATTAATTTATTTAACAGTTTTCTTTGATAGGAAATTTAATATATGAATGTATACTAAATTTAGTGGTAAACAAAATTATGAATCAAGTGTTGAATGCATATACAAGAATTTTGCAACAGTTAAATAATTTTAAATATAAAGTTAAATCCTACTTTTATGTATGAGACTATAAACATGTGAATGTGAAATTCTAACAATATATTCTTAATTCAATAGCATAGGGGATGCATAAATTTAATTAATGAAAATTTCATGTACTTTTCTCATAACAATAAATAGAAATTAAATTATAATTTATATAAAATCACAACTATACATTATAATGAAGTGTCTATATTTTCAGAAATATTACAGGAGTGAAATGTGCATTCATACTATGAAAAACCAATACTAAATATATATATTGAAATAATTAATCTCATAAATAAAATTAAAATAATTTAATTTTCTGCATATCTCATATGCTTAACAACATTAGCATCTTAATTGCTCTAATTTTTCCCAAGGTTACTAACCCAAATCTTTACATCAAAACATAGAATAAAAATGTTCATCCTTTCTCAAATCTATTGCAGGTTAAATATAATGGAAACATTCCTTACAATTAGAATTTTGAAATAAATAAATCAGTTACATATGATGTCATTCCTTCATTCAAAGACTTCAATCTTCCACATGAACATAATAACTTGAAGACTCTTCAATTCAACCTTTAATAAAACCTGCAAACAAAACTTTTCTTTCATGACCATGGAGGCTCACCTCCCAGCCTAGGCCATTACATGGCCACCCCCGAGGTAGGGGAAACAAGGATAGATAGGATACAATTCATTCAACACACATTCATCAACATGAATACTAAGAACAACACATTATTACTCCCAAACCCAAGTTTGCACATAGGATCATGATTGATCCAAAAATGGTGAAGGTGGAATCATCTCTTATGGAGATGCCATACTCAATCCAAATCAAGTACTTAAAAATCAATTTTACATGCCTTCACAAGGCTCATTCCCAACATACTAGCTCATCACATGTAGCACCAATCACATCCCTTATGGCCCCCAAATTACAACTCAAGTAGGCTTCAAGGATGCCCATACATCCAAGCTCTCTAGACACATAAGGATTTCCCAACTAAGCCCTTCATCCCAAGACACTCTCAAATCCTACCAAGGATGAGAGTAATCTTGGACACCCATAACATACTCACAACATACAAGAGAAAACAAGAGAGATCCTCATGAAAAAAATGAAAAACATAACACAACATCTCACAATAATTCAACTACATAATACAATTACATAAACAAACATTTCCATAGTAGATGCACTTACCTTTCTTCAAACTATGGCAATGGAGGATTTGATGAAGAGCTAATCCTTTCTTTCCTAGCTTTCCTTTTTTCTTCTCAAACCTCTAGTTCCTCTCAAGCCTATTGTCTCAACCAAAACAATCAAGATTGCATAATGTGGAAGTGTCTCTTCCCTAGACTCTTATTCCCTAATAGCAAAAGATTACCTCTCTCCTACCCTCATTCCAAAGCAAGGTATATTTCTTGGTTCATACTATCTTGCCACTTGCCCCTAGCTAAGGAAATGGAAGTAATACAAAACATGGGGAAAGGGATTATTCTTGAAGACATGTCCAAATTCGTCACTCTCAAAGAAGGCTCACTTTGAGAGGCATTTTGGAAGCCTAGGGAAGTGAAAAGGGTAAAATTTGACCCTCTAACCTATGCACATGCCTTAGGGTACCTAAAACTAACCCTAACTACACCATTGGGCTCCATATAACCTTTCAAAAACCCAAGTGAAGTTTACATCCGAAAATGGAAAGTGATGACTCATGCCCTAGTTTCCCAAACCACTAACCATGCCTATGGATTCACAAGATAACCTAAGGGTGAGGTAGGGTCCACTTCCCACTTAGGCATGCCAACAGATCACACTAGTGTCAAGTGACACCACACAAAAATGAGTACACATCACATTACATAATTACACACATGGCACGTCTATTGGATACTTTACATTTACATTTACACATTTGAATATATATCCAATTATGCACATATTAACATTTACAACAACAATCACTCAAGCATTACGTTTATGAAACAAGGATGGATCATTTTTGTTTCCCCACATTTAATACCATGGTCATAATCCTGCACACTCAATTCATATATCAGTATCTCATGAAAATAATGCATATATAAACATATCAAAAGAGAAATATGATCTATAGTAACATCCAAATATGAATACATAGAGAAATTACATTTCATGATTTCAACATAAACATATTCCATAATGTACCCTAATTCTATAAGCATCAAAATGTAAGTTCAATTTTCACTTAAATAAGTAACCCTAAATCAATTGTAGAATCATTACTTTAGGAATTTCACATCACCACTAACACATTTTACTAATCCATATGATAACGTAACAAAATGTAGAATTCAGAGTTCATTAGTATTTCCATAACATAAGAAAATATGAATCTAACATAAGCATGTAGAGGTACATCTAACATCATCTTCAATATAATCAAGTATAAAAATCACATAGTGTCTAATGCTATGAAGTCATAATCAAAATAGGTCTAATATCACAAAATAGTGTATCATCTAGCTAGTCTAGGTGTCAAATCATCAATTGAGATAAGATGAGTCAGGGTAGGACCTCACACATCTTAAATGTATAGAGCAGCTCAAGCATAGCTTGTTCTACTCTCTCTTTTTCATCAATGCTTAGTTTTTCAGATTCAATTTGTTTAAAACCTATCAGGCTAGCAATGCTCTTGATGCTATGGCATGTTTCATCCATGGTCAATGATCTCTTTTGTGATGGTGCCTTCTTATTCATATCCTCATTACTATCAGTTTCCTCATCATCCTTTTCCAAGATAAGCTTTATTATTGGTTTCTTCCTTATATGGCTTGACACAGCCTTAGCCTAAACTTGTTTTATTTTCCCTAATGTAGGGATCTTCTTTTGTGGCTTGGTAGTTGTAATAGTAGAAGCTTCTCTAGTTTAGGCCTAAGTACCAGGGAGACAATAGACTTATATTTTTTTACTGGCTTCTTAATGGGCTCGAAAAATGATGCCTTCTTTCCTTTCTTCACAACTATAGTCTCCTCCTCTTCACTTTCTTCTAACTCACTAGACTGGTCTTCACCTAACCCTTGTGTCAATGCTAGAGGTGCATCTATCTCTTCACCTTCTCCTAGCATCTTTTCTAGTTTTTTCACTATCTTCTTTATTTTCCTCTTCATGGTTGCATTTTTCAGATTCATGGTTACTTTTGATTTTTCTTCCTCATATGCTCCAAAATATGTAGCCATCTTGTCAAATTCTTTAGCTAATAGGGTTGTGATTGTTGATGTTGTCTCATCTATATTCACTTCATAAGGTAATGGCCTTACCTATGATACCCTCAGTGTAACTGCTTGTGCATAAGTGAAGTCATTATCAACTAGGAAACATATGTCTTTGTACTATTTTTCCACTAGTGATACTGGGATCCTACTTCTTTTTCTTATTTTCTTCTTAAACTCCACAAAGTAGCTATCCATGAAACTTTCAAAATGATCTCCTATCTGATTAATAAATTCATTTATCTGAATGGTGATAGGTCAGTTCTTATCCCATGCAACATCCCCAATAGTAAGAAAACTATTTTGCACATAGAAAAATAGACAAACGAACAAAGAACTAAACTTACACATAGAATTATTCGCTTTCTTCACTAAAGTGAGGTTCTCATCTAGTTGTGTCAGTTGTAGCTCAGAAAGATCATAGCTATGATCCTTCTATACCATCTTCTAAGCTTGGTCTACTGCTATACATGGAACATTATCCAATCGACTAGATTGATAAAACTTATGTGCAATCACCCTCACTACAAAATCAATCTTTGGGTCTGTGATGGTTGAAATTATCATTCCCCATTTGTTCCATACAACCTTGGTGTTATCTTGAATATCCTCCTTACTTTGACATCTCATAGACTTCTTTCCTGTAAGGCTAGGGTATCTAGTAACTCAGTGTATCATCTCCTTGGTGCTCTTTATTGGTCCATCCTCCAACCAAATTTGCATGTCATGTACTTGGCTTAGTACAATCTTGATCCATTATACCTTAAAATTTTGAGGAAAGTCAAGAGCATGCACCAACCCTCACTCAACAACCTTCTAGTGTTCATCATTCAACACCTCATTGCTACATAGTTTATCATAAGATTCTCTGAGCTTATAGTCTCCAATCTCTCTAATCTTGCACATATAACATGCATGTACATCATTGATCATTATAATGTTAGGAGGGATTGACGATAGGGCTCTTGTGAGATCTCGCATAATTGCACTCTCAAGAATGGCTTGGAATTTTTGCAGTTTACATGTGTCATTCCTCACAAGTTGTACATACAAAACTTCCTTCCCTTCATTATTAGATGTGATAGATGATGAAGATTCCATTTTTCAAGTTTAGGGTTCAATTACAAAAGTAGATAACTTGGTAAATACCTTGCATAAATGGTTCTCATATATTTTTCGATGACATGCTGTTAATATTTTTGCAAATCACATTTAGCACAAATCGCTCTGGTTAATCACTCTAGAATCACTCTAAAAAGTTCTCAAATCACTGGTGAAGTGAGAATAAATAGTAAATTCCCACTTTATAGACTTCAAACGGTCACATTAGGGCTTCATTTAATGATTCGTACACTTTCTAGGTAAGATAAAGTTGTCTCAGCAATCTCATGTCAACTTAGTTGACACTAGCTCGGTCGATACAACCATTCAGTTTGAACTTGGTATTCATCACATCTTAGCTACCACAGGTTCTTGGCATACACTAGTGACTCGGTCAGAATAGGCTAAAATAATGATGCTCAACATCAAATATACAATGCATCTCCTTTCTCAAATCTATCCTAATGCATCTTAATCTATGCAGATATGGACTTTATTTTATCAAATGTTAGGAATTGATGTAAAATAAAGCATTATAGAATTTAGTTTCTCACATACCTTTTTTCTTAGTTTGAAGTAGTGTGATCAGCTGATCCATTGGATTGGGTGACCTCAGGTTCACTAGCTCCACTATTACTTGCTTCATCTTTCTTCTTCAATGTCTTATTCATCTGATTTATCATCTGCTCAATAGTTTCTTCATTCTTGACTTGTTCATTTCTCGGTATATGTTCTCTGCAGTCTTTCTTTAAGTGATCAATCTTATTACATTTGTAACAAACCATACTTCCACTCATCCAACTCTTGGATTTCCCTCTGAAATGTGTCTTTAAACAATTTTCTCCAATATGACCATAATTTCCACAGTAATGACAACTATACCATGTATTATAGTCCCAATTGTATGTATTACCTTTCTTAGGTCCCTTAGTCTATTGATTGGATGTCCACTTAGCTTTGGATCTACACTCATGTGTTCTATGTCCATATTTCTGACACTTGAAACAATGTCCTTGAAATCTAGGTGGGGTAGGTGGATTACTGACCTTTGTCCTACATTCATGTGCCTAATGTCCAAGTTTCTTACAATTGAAACAATATCCATTGAACTTTGGTTTAGGATTAGACTTACCATGTTTTCTTCTGTAGATGTTATATGTGTATCCTAGCTTCCCACAGTGATGGCATGTAGGTTTGTTGTTCTTTGGCTTTGTATTACTCTATTTTCCACTCTTTGATGATTCTCCTTCCTCAGTGGATGATAGGTGCTCATCATGTCCAATTCCAGATGTATCACTAGATATTTTAGGTGACCTCAATAGTTATTTAAAGTATATTATAGCTTCATTAGGCTTGTTCATCCTTTCATTGATTTATTTTTCATATATTAGTTCATTCTTCAGTTGGTTGTTTTCTGATCTTAGATTTGTAATTTCCACATCTTTCCTGCCCAACTCTTGATTAGAAAGTAATAGCTGATTTACCATGTCCATTTGATTGTTTGTCAGCCTCTGCATGTCACATGTCCTTTCATCAAGTCTCATATATATTTTTCTTTTTTCTTCTTCAGCCATTGCCTTGTCATCTTCAGCTTTCTTTTTCTATTCAACAACTTCACAAAGTATTACCGACTACATTTTTTATTCTCTTTTTAGATTTATGATGCCCTCATTCAGTATGTTTTTTTTCTCCAATAGATCTTTTATAGATTTCTCATTTTTAGTAGAGTTTCCACTATCAAATAGCCCTTTAGTATCCTCTTCTTGATATTGAGCTCCATTCTGTTGTATTGCTAATTCTCTTCTTCTGCTTAAGGATTTCTTCAATTCACCTCTGGCTACTTCAAGTTGATGTAATGCAAGCTGAATATCAATCTTCTAATTCTCTATGATCTTTCCCAACTTTAAACCTCCATCTCAACATCTTTGACTCACACATGATTAAACTTATTTAAGAGACTATGATCTGATACCAATTGTTGGAAATATACTATGGGAAAGTGATTTACTAAGAGGGGGGGGGGGTAAATTAGATATCTACCAATTGTTCCACTTTAACATAAACTTACTTGCATCATATAAAACATCAAATTCAATACTGAAAAAGATCAAACAATCTAATCATAATCAATGAAAGTAAAACATAATAGAATGATTTTGGTTACCCAGAAACCCTTGAAAGGTAAAACTAGGGTGGGGATGATGCCCATAAATCTTCACTACTGTAGTATTAAAGTTTTCCTTTTAGGGCTACAAGTTTGACCATAAAATAATGATCTATCTTGTGAGGGGTCTGCTCTATTAAGAGCTTTTAGATTTATATAATCTACCTTGAAAAAGGATTTAAAATTACAAAAAAGTAAGCACTCGGTTAAGAGATTTACTTAGGTCTACTAAAACCACTTTGTTAAGAGATTTACCCTAATTCACTTGTTCGAATGTATCAATACCCAATCCTTTGGTTTGCACTATAATGATGCTAATAGATCTTCTACTTCCAATGTAGATTTTATCTTCTCTATCAAATATGTCTTAGTTTTGTCCTTCATTGCTTAGCTTGGTGATGGATCTCTATTTTTGATTATCAAAGCACTTCTCTATTTTGTATGTATGAGATCTTCTTCATACTCATACTCTTCTGCTATGCTCCCTTGATACATTTTATGGTTTAGATCTCATCTTATATAATCAATATGTCAACTCCTTGAATTGAGATCTGCGATCTAGATTGTCTACTTATGTCACTTAACCACTCCCTAATTTTGATTGGTTACATGGATTACATAGGGATTAATGATCACAATTCTCAGGCATAATCAACTCTGTGATTTTCTCAACAAACAATAAATATCATGTAGATGTTGGCAAGAATGGTTTACCTAAGTGTTTGTGTCATTACAAACACATATGTCAAATCTGACTTACTCGACATTTGATATATTTGGCACTCAACACTTACTATTCTCCTTTACTGGTGCTCGACACTAACATATCTACACAACTCAACATAAACTGGCTTGGCTAATACTGAAGTACTCGGAGACCTCTAACTTTTTTGACAGTGACTACTGATCAATAAATGTACAATATGTGACCTATACATGATGACTTGGTCATAGTGATGACCGACCAACATTGCTTATAAAATGACTAAGTGTAAGACACTAATAGACAACAAAACTTAGGGATCAACACAAATATCTCCTTAGTAAAGGGTTTTGTAAAGATATCAACAACCTATTCTTTAGTGGGTATGAATTATACCCTTATTTCTCATTTGCCTTTGTGTGCTATAAATGTGTCACACTTCTATGGATCATTACATGCAAGGAAACTCAAGAATGAGCCCTCACAAATTGATCCATAGCTCCCTAGGCATGGAGTGCAAGGGCTTTTAAGAATGCTCTCAGCTAGAGCTATTTAGCCTATAACCTTGCTAGTAAACCATGCAATGGGAGATTCAATGAAGACAAGGGAAAGGATGCCAATATCCTCAAGAATCAAGAATGAAAATGCAATGCAATGCTATGCTAGAAATGGAAATGCAAGCTAAGCTATGAAAGGAAATATGCAAGTGTTACAACCCAAGCTAATTAATCTATGTGAGCTAATCTAGAGCATAGAAATGAAGCTAATCTAAGAAAGCATAAATATGAAGCTAAGCTAAGAATGCAAGAATGAGATGTAGAATGAAAGAATGAGATGTAGATGCTAAGAATTCTCCAAATCTTCAAAAGCTCCAAAGTGACCTAGAAATCCTACAGCATAAAGTTAGCATAAAAAGTTGGGGATCTAGAATGAAGAAGAGAGCTCTCCTTTTAAAGGAATTGCAAAGGAATGGATCATGGAGATTAAGAGGCAAAAGATTTAATCAACGGTGGAGCTTGAAGAGGGATCAATCCATGTGCACAAATATCCTCCAATGAGAAAATAAGAGTTGAATTTTGTGTCCATATGAGACAAAAAGTGTTTTTTCCCTTTTTATAAAATAAGAATAATGCTTTATTTGTGCAACTTAGGATAAGAAGAAAAGTGGGGGCTTTTTATTTATTAAAAGGGGAGGAAATATTCCTTTCAAATAAATAAAGACTTAGGATAAAATGGTTAGCCCATAGAAAATAATCGAATAAATGATAAAGCTAGGATTTGATCAAGAATAAGCAATTTATGATTTAGCAAAAGGGGCTAATAGTCTAGGTGACCATTTTTAAGTGTATACATTTGCCCCTCTTTGACTAATGTGTGATCGATCTAGGAACACATGCAGTCAAAGAATGATGTTGAAATGTGAGATCGATTTGGGATCACAAAGCAACTTAGATTAGCCAAGAAAGCAAGAGATAGCCAAGAAGGCAAGCAATAGCATTCTGACTCCAAAGAATGAAGTGCAGAAAAATAGCAAATCCTGCATGGTCAGCCTAGTAGCAATAGTACTGAACACTTAGGAAAGAGATAGCCAATAAGATATGATGTGTCGGCCCCCTTGGGATCGAAAGTGAAATCCAGGTAGAGGGAAAGCAGAAGCAAGAGCAACATGATCAAATCACTAGAAATCATAATCAAAGAAAGAGAATAGAATAACCATCAAGCAGTGAAGGTATGCCCCACACATGAGACACGGGGCACGAACCTATCGGTCCCTCAACTCGTAAACACCACGGAGGGGGATTTGAACTTGGGATTTGAAAGTGAATGAAAGACTGGAAGTTTGAAAGAGATGGAGATGAAGAGGTGAAGAATGCCCCAGTGAAGATCGAAGGATCAGGCCTCAAAAGGTCAGCCAACTATGCGAAAGAGGGGGAAAAGGTGATTTGGGTGATCAAGGTGAACTCGGATTTCAGTTTTGATCCCGAAATGAATAGAAAATGATGTGATATGAAAGATAATAAGTGAAAGACATGATCGAGAAGAAGTGAAAGTGAGCGCAGTTGATTAACAAGTCCATGAAAGATGAAAGGAGAGCTCTCTCCATATGCAAGATGCAAAACTAAACTAACATGAACTTAAGAATGCAAGCTACATGAAAAGTGGTTTACTTGCAAGGTCACAATGCTAATAGACATCTAATATTCATCATCGAGCATTATTGGTAGCGTCACAAGATCATACAATACACACTAGCATAACTATGTGGATCTGAATATGATCTATATCAGATAGAAATGTGGAAATCCCACCTAGGCATCAAAGATGTGCAAGTCAAGATGACTAGTGCAGTGAGATTACCTAAGTTTGATATAGCAAGATTATGCTCGCATCGAGACACAAGAAAGTCAAGATGACTATAAGCATGCACTTGCAAAATAGTCAAGGATAAGACCTTGTAGATCCCAATGTCAAGTAAGACCAGCATAAATGCTCATGACAGTTAGGATCAAAAAAATATACCCACAGGAAGATAAAGAAATAAAACATGTTCTCATTCCCTCAGTCTTCTAGCTATGCATCATCGAAAACTTCTCAGGGAGAGACCACTGAGAAAAGAAATCATCATAGACAACATGAAAATAAATAAAGTCAAACAAATCTCAGTGAGTCAAGTGCGTGTGTGTAGGTCATAGAGTCAAACTTTGAGTATCACATCTGCCAGTGAGAAATATTGCATCATTTAGACGACGGGTAGGACATCTGATATGTGTTGAGAAACACTTGACGTGAGGGTAGTGTTGAAAAACGCAGTTGGGGTGGTGTTGAAAAACACCATTTACAAGGTGCCTAAGAAACCCAGACTCACAAAGAGACTTAAGATAAGCTTAAAACAATCGTATGCCCCCTAGACTAAGACAAGAGTCAATTCCAGGCTAGGAGAGGCAAAGTGAGAAGTGGAGCGAATGAGCGCCACACAAGACTGATAGACATAGGTGTAGAGGGTCTCAAGCAGTGCCTATTTCTAGGTTTTCACCACTTGATAGATTTATTGCAATTTTTTTAAGGACTTTTTATAATTTTTTTTGTATTTTTGCTACCAAGGCACCTGTTTCCAAGTTTTCACCAAGGCACTTTTTCAAATTTTTTTTTTGATTTTTTGAATTTTTGATTTTTTTGTATTTTTTCAGGACTTTATGCTTTTTAGGATTTTTTTAGCATCATATATGAATTTTTTTTTGGAATTTTTTCAGGATCATAAAATATGTACAAAGAATGCCCCAGACAGAAATGGGCATCAAGAATCTGCTTCCTCTGATGTAGAGAATTGATAGGCCCCAGGCCCAAATGCTGCAACTGTGACAATAGGAGGTCTCAACCAGTTTGAACAATAATAACTAGCCCTAAGCAATGTCTGAGCTAGCGTAGGATTGTTAGAATGTGATCCACATATGCCATCATGAATTTCAGCTAGCACTTTTTCTGACTCCTCTATTTCTAGACACTTAAGGAGAGTTCCATCTAGACCCTTCCTATACAAGTGACCAGAGACAAAGGCAAAGTGTAAGGGATAGCGGAAGGAATGGCATGGTGGATTTGCAAGAGGAATATGAGGTGGAAGATATGAAAAGATGGTAGGATTGTAAGATTTGTGAGTAGGATAGCGTAATTCATCCACCAGGAACTTGAAGTGAAATTTATGCTTTTTCATTTGTAAGATGGATGTTGAAGTAACCAAGGCATTACCAACTTTGTTCTTAGCTCTAGGAATGGGCTGAAGTATAATAGATATGAGATCATGCTTGAGGTAGTGCATCATTTTTTTGTAGAGAATCATCTTGTCATCTTTTATTTGAGAATCATTATTTTTGAGCAGATTTTTATTTTTACTTTTCTTAGGTGCAGATACTGCCACAATGTGGTTTTTGCTATCCGACTATTGCTCTTTTCTTTTGACTTGATGACCATGATGTTTGATTGCTGATTCAATCTTTTTTGTTGCTAGTTCTTTGGTGGAAGAAGTAACAGGTGTTGATGTGAGATGAAATGAAGTGACTAGTTCAATAGTATTTATGTGAAGGATGTCATCTCTGGTGACACGAGAGGTTGAGCCTATAGAGTAAGCTCCAAAAGTAGCTAGATCTAGACTTGTCATAGAAGAACCAGCATGGTCCACTAAGGCAATACGAGGAACAAACTCATTAGACCCCACACAAGAGCCATCAACCACATCAGGTGGGTTATGAGAGGTATGAACCACATCAACATCCATATCTGTCATGGGAGGATCTTCTGGAAGAGGCTTAAGATGCTGAGAAGTAGAGATACTCATGTCATTATGTGAGAAATCACCTCTTTGTAGCAGTCGTGCAATGTTGCGACGTTGTCTATCATAGTGCAATGATTCTTTAGGCACATAGGTTCTAGACATAGAGGCCTCAGCCATATCATCAGTAGATATACATTCTTCTCCCCAAAGGAGTGAAGTAGAAGGAAGATCATCTCCCATTTGAGCCATAGTGTGTAGCGGTGACTCATCTGTATCTGTGTCTGAATTACTGAGTATGGGAGTATTTCTAGAATCCTCTCTATAGATCCACTCTTGAATAGCTTGTTCTTCTCTTTCTGCTTCTAAAGGAATGGATGAAGGAACAAAAGTATCAAAGATCACCATAGCAGAAGTGGAAGGCTTCATCTAATCAGAAGGTCTCCCATATGACCTAGGAGAAATAGGTATAGAAGCAAAGGAACCTAGTGTATATTCACCCATACCAAGGCTCATCATCTTAAGTGATTTCTCAGCAGCAGCTAGAGACGTACTAGGATCAAAAAAAGGTTCATTATGAGAAACAAATTTTTTAGTAGTAGCAAGAGCATTGATAGCAATAGTATGGTCTCCAGGAATCACAACCTCAGTGCCATTGTATGAAAATTTGACACACTGATGATAAGTGGAAGGAACAGCCTGCATGTCATGGATCCAAGGATGACCCAAAAGAATGTTATATGCAAGTGGGATGTCCAATACTTGGAAGTTAATATCTTTTGTGATAGGGCCCACTCGGACAAGCAACGTGACAAGACCTTTGGAAGATCTTTCCACTTCATCATAAGGTTTTATAGTAATCTTCTTCTTAGAATCCACAGCCAATTCTGACAAACCCAATTGTTGTATGACATTGAAAGAAACAATATTTAACCCTGCACCATTGTCTATCAGGACTCGACGGACTTGGGTATTGTAGACTAGAACTTCAATGTGTAAAGCTAGATTATGAGGGTGAGCAATAGATATGTCATCTTCTGTAGAAAAGGAGAGAGATAGAGGAGATGAAATGTGGTTGACCATAGCCTGAAATTGATCTGGATCAATGTCATTGGGAACACATTTTGTACGTAGAGCCTCATCAAGAATCTCTCTATGCGAAGGGGATAACCAAAGCAACTCAAGGATAGATATCTAAGCTGGTGTCTTTTGCAAATGTTGGACAAGATCATAGCTAGGGGTGGCTAAAGGAGCCACTTGTTTGGAAGGCAAAGCTTGCTTGGGATCTTGCGTAGTTTTAAGGACAATCTTGGCTTGCCCCCTAGTAATAGCATTCAGTGTCTCACTTCGGGAAGATGAACTACCATGTGTTTGCAAGACTAACTTTGGCTTACCATGATTGGTGTTATTATCAACTTGAGACCTCATCATTAGAACACTCTCAACGGGCTCTACCATGTTAATCACAAGCATATTAGAAGGATACGTGTAATTGATCTTTGCATCATGATTCTTCTTATGTGTTTGAGAGGTTTCCCCCTGATCATGCTTAGGTAGAGGATCTTTGAAAGCTGTGTGATCAGAATTTTTAGTTAAGCCATCAGTGGAGATTGTGTCGTTCTCAATAAGATCTTGAATATCATCCTTAAGCCTAAAACAATTGTCTGTTGGATGTCCCTTGTTTTTGTGATAATGGCAGTAATGATCCTCTCTCCACCAATCAGACTTATTTATCGGATCCCAGTTACTAGGTTTATCAGGAAGCGTAAGATATCCATTGTCAACCAAAGTCTTAAGGATCATATCGTAAGGTTTTGCCAACTTGGTATAGACTCGCTTTCAAAATGACTTCTTAGGCTTATCTGCATATTGAGGTTTAGGAGCATTGTGAGTGTTGCTAGCTTCTTGTTGTTTTGCTGCATAGATAATGTTGGAGAGATTGAAAGTGGGCTCTTTAACTTTAGGAGCATCAACAACCCCATCATTAACAACATACTTGTTATTATTCCAAGGTTTGTTCTTGTCCTTGCCATTGCCTTTAGCATCTTTATTAATAACAATATCCCCTTTTCTTATAGCTACATCCTCAATTCGATATGCACTTTTAACCATGTCATTGAAAGAGGAGAACAGTTGCTTCCTTAGATCATAAAATAGCTCAGGCACAAGTGTGTTGATGAAAATGTCAATCTTTTCTCTTTCAGGTAGCAGACGAGGATATCTAGAATACAATGACCTCCAACATTGTAAGTAAGTTGCAAATGGCTCACCTTGATGTTGTCTTAAATTACCGAGATCTATCATGGTGATAGGTTGTTGGATGTTGTAAGAATAATGTTGTGTGAAGCACATAGCCAACTCATCAAAAGTCTTCAAATGAGGTGTCAACTTTGCAAACCATTCTAAAGCTTGTCCTCTTAAGCTTCGAGGGAATAATCATAGCAGAAATGTGTCTTCATGAAGAAAGTCCATGCTAAGAGCATAAAAGTGACGCACATGGTCATGGGGATCACCATTTCCATCATACTTGTTGTATTTGGGAACCTCAATATCCCTAGGAAATGGGACCATGTATAGACTTTTATCAAAAGGAAGAGCACAAATTGATTCTACAAAAGAGACCTTTGGAGGCTCTCTTTCTATTGCCATTTGGGTAAGGCATTGATTTGTCTGACGTCGTTCTTCTTGAAGGACTTCCAATTCAATTGGTACTCTTTGTTGGACAATTTGTCTGACATCATAGCCGGGAGGAAGCTTGTATCCTCTAGAAGTCATATATTGAAAATATTGATCACCATTACGCTCTAAAAGCTTATGCATCATTCATTGGAAATCCACATCTTGTTCACATCTCATAAGATCCTCACTAGAAATCTCATCATTAGCCTCTACCTCATTTTGAGAGGGAGGAGGTCTAGGTGGTGAAGAAGGCATAGCAAAAGTTGGCCTTGGAGGAGATCTTGGTGGCGTGTTGTTGTCATTGTTGCCATTGTTAAAAAGAGGTCTATGCTCATGATTACTAGTCTCAGGTTGCTCATGAAATGTCCCTCTATAAGCCATGCACCTAGTAGCATCCATCCTTTGTTGATTGTGTTCTTTGTCTAAGCACGCTTGATTATCCTTACACTCAAAGTGTTCTTGCAAGAGTTGAAACTTTTCTTGTTCAGTCAAAGTGAGTGAGACACTGTCTGTGTTTTTGGGGGTCTTGAATGCGGAAAAGAGGAAACCTCCTTTATACCACGGTGTAGCCTTAGAATTATTAGATTGGTCAGAAATAGAACTGTTGTTGCTAATGAGTGCTTTTGAACGTCTAGTTGGAGAAGGTAACTGTGTATAATTGAACGGAGGATGACTCTCCTGCTCAAATTGAGACCGAGTTGTAACCGGCATGAAAAGAGATGTTGGTTGACTAATAGAATGAGACAAACTTTCTTAGATTTGAGATAAGCAAAGCTATTAAAGATCACTTGTCAAAGTAGAACAATAGAGAGATGGCTCGTCAAAAGTGCTCAAGCACTTACAACAATCAATTGACTAAAGCCAAGCAACGAGCAAGAAGCTCAATAAGCAAGTAGCTAGAGAGGTAACCGTGATGCGACAAGTGATCAAGAGTAGCATTCATTAAACTCAAATCCAATAGTTTTAACTCATTTGTTTCAATCTAGAACAAATCTAAGCATGTAGATAATAGACCAGTTTCAGGTAAGAACAGAAAAAGACACTCTACACCAGGTTAAAGTGCAAGTTTAGCAACTCCGAATTGCAGCAATGACAGGACAACAAAAAGATTCTGGGCGATACTTTCTAGGAAAACAGGGTGATACTTCTCAGTTTGGGTGATACTTCACCCCAAGCCAGGCGATACACTATAGTATGGTTGGGCTATAGACTCCAGGCTAGCCGGGTGATAGTCCAGCAGGAGTGAACTATCGCGCGATATATCTCAGCAAAGCGTGGGATAAAATAGCAGGGCACGAAGTATCACGTGATATTTCATAGTAAGGCGTGTGATACTGTTGCAGAATTGGGTGATTCTTTGACCAGTGAACATAAAAATCTCAGTTTTAAAGCGTTTTGATCAATTTCAAAGATTGGATAGTGCAATTTCTCAGTTTGACAAGTAGTAGCAGCAGATAAAAGATAGGTTTGCAAATAGTGTAGGATTAAACATGTCATAGAAGACTTGAAACAAGGGAAAAAGCAACCTTGCCAAGACAAGCACTTGTGATATCAAAATAGAAAACCTTATGAATGCTACCATTTGTTTGAATGTTAAGAATGTTTACATTGGCATAGCACAATCGAAGACAGTTCAAGCAATTACTACCTAGAAGGACAAGGCTCATTACTTAGCAACGTGGCCCACAACTTGATGCTCCCTTGCCTCACACCAAGTGGTTGCCCATAAGAGATATTGGCATTGTCATGGAGGTGTCTAAAACACAACCAAAGGAGCACATATGGTGAGTATCTTGGGGTGATCCGGGTAAGTCCACTTGGATCAATCCTTGCACCAAGAAGCTAAGCGGCTAAAATAGGGTGGCCTCTATCTAATGGTTCATAGTAAGGGTTTCCATTCATAGCACCCCTCTTGCTCCTCATAAAGGACTAGGACCTCGCGGCCTCAAGAGTACCTTAAGCTTTCTTGCTTAATGCTTTTCTCATGGTCATAATCCCACAAGTTACTCACATCAAGCGAAGATAAGTACTATGTCTACCAAGGTTTTGTTTCCTTGATAGTCTTGAGATTATAGTGAGTTGGAATCACTCACCACCAAGGAAAATGATGACAAGGTTGTCCCCACTTGGGTCATTCCTCTTGATTGCTCAAGAGCAGGCCCGCTAAAGGATCTTAAGCTAAACAAAGAGTGGATTAATTCTTGAGGTTCAAGGTTTTTGGTTCACCACAAGGGTGAAGAGCATACTCGCCTATCTCAAGAATCTCTCCCAAACACACCAAGCAAAGATTCAATTAACCCCTTGCTTTCAAAATCCCAAGATGGGTCAAGATTTCTGTTTCACCACAAGGGTGAAGAGCATACTCTCCTACCACCTCAAAATTTTTACAACAAGGTATTAAGTGCCTATGAAAGAAAACAACTAGTATATGCCGCACTTAATAAAGAAAGCAATTAAACAAGCACTTGATTTGGTTTTTATGCTTAGGGAAGCCCTGCAAAAACCATTAGTAGCCATCTTTGACATGCGATTTTAGCAAATTTTAAGCAAGAAGCACCTACAACCACAACTTGTTAGACCAACAAGAGTTAGGAGAATCAAAATCCAAAATCTAACAATGATTAGTACATGAAAAAAATTAGATAATCTGCAAAAATAACTGATCAAATGATAAAATCTAAAAATGAAACCATCATGGTTGGATTAGGCTTGAAAAGACCTTTCCAACAATATATCACACTTAAACTTTTGATACCATTTGCAAAATTTCAAAAAAAAATGGGCACCCATTTTCTAGAGTGCACGAATTTGAAAACGCTAAAATTTTCAAAAAAATTTCAAAAAGTTAGCTGAGAACCTGAAATTTGCCAAATAGATAAAATAGCTCAAAAATAGCTCACTCCAAGTACAGACATTGGTATTGCACGATACTTCACACTATACTAGGGCGATACTTATCAGTTTGCATGATATTTCACCCGACACCAGGCGATACTTCGCCCGAGACCAAGCGATATACTCTACTATAGCCAGGTGATACTTCTGACAGGTGAAGTATCACACGCGCATACAGAGGTATATCGTGCGATACTTCTAGAAAGTATCACATGACAGTCTAAGACAAAAAAATAGAGACTAAACATTAAGCTAAAAACTTGCCGAAAAATTGACAGAAATTGACGAAAATGCAGAATTTAAAGGACAAAGTCTATTTACTCTACCGCACGGTGGGCGCCAAAAATGTGTGCTATAAATGTGTCACACTTCTATGGATCATTACATGCAAGGAAACTCAAGAATGAGCCCTCACAAATCGATCCATAGCTCCCTAGGCATGGAGTGCAAGGGCTTTTAAGAATGCTCTCAGCTAGAGATATTTAGCCTATAACCTTGCTAGTAAACCATGCAATGGGAGATTCAATGAAGACAAGGGAAAGGATGCCAATATCCTCAAGAATCAAGAATGAAAATGCAATGCAATGCTATGCTAGAAATGGAAATGTAAGCTAAGCTATGAAAGGAAATATGCAAGTGTTACAACCCAAGCTAATTAATCTATGTGAGCTAATCTAGAGCATAGAAATGAAGCTAATCTAAGAAAGCATAAATATGAAGCTAAGCTAACAATGCAAGAATGAGATGTAGAATGCAAGAATGAGATGTAGATGCTAAGAATGCTCCAAATCTTCAAAAGCTCCAACGTGACCTAGAAATCCTGCAGCATAAAGTTAGCATAAAAAGTTGGGGATCTAGAATGAAGAAGAGAGCTCTCCTTTTAAAGGAATTGCAAAGGAATGGACCATGGAGATTAAGAGATAAAAGATTTAATCAATGGTGGAGCTTGAAGAGGGATCAATCCATGTGCACAAATATCCTCCAATGAGAAAATAAGAGTTGACTTTTGTGTCCATATGAGACAAAAAGTGCTTTTTCCCTTTTTATAAAATAAGAATAATGCTTTATTTGTGCAACTTAGGATAAGAAGAAAAGTGGGGGCTTTTTATTTATTAAAAGAGGAGGAAATATTCCTTTCAAATAAATAAAGACTTAGGATAAAATGGTTAGCCCATAGAAAATAATTGAATAAATGATAAAGCTAGGATTTGATCAAGAATAAGCAATTTATGATTTAGCAAAAGGGGCTAATAGTCTAGTTGACCATTTTTAAGTGTATATAGCCTTCTCCCTTAAAAAATTAAACTTTATTGAGATATGTTTTGTTTTTGAGTGTTGTACTATATTAGTAGAGATATTTATTACACTTGAGTTATCATATGAGATAGTGATAGATTCATCAAGGAAAATCCCAATGTCAAACAACATTTGTTTCATCCATACCACTTGTGTGTAGTTTACTATAGCGACAACATACTCAGCCCCAGATATAGATTGATAGGTGCAATTTTGTATCTGGATCATCCATGAGACTAGTCTATTTCCCAAAAAAAATGCTCCTACACTCAAACTTTTTCTATCATCAATATCTCTTTCCTAATCAGACATCATTGGGATACCACAATCTAAAATCTATTATCCCTTTCAGATATCTCAATATTCTTATTTAATGTCATCTTGTTATCCCATTTTCCTACCATAGAAAAAATATGTTGAAAATGGTATTTTCCTACAAAAATATGATGAAAATTGTCTAAGGTATGAAGGAATTAGGTCTTTTTTGTTGCTAAGGCTTCAAAAAATCATTTGTTAAAACCTTCAAACCCTATGGTCTTTCTTTTCCTTAGTTACCTTTTTCATGCTTAGTTGCAAGTTGGTGGTATCATTTGTTAAAGTCTTGTTAACCCCCCATGAGTGGGTGAGCAAGTAACTTTCCCCTTACCACTAGCTCACTGGTAGTTTAAAAGTTTAGAGAATAACCGTTGTGACCCTGGGAGTGCCTAGTCCAAACCCTTTTTCATTTGGTCGCAAACTATTTAAGAACCTTGTCACTAACCTTGGTGACCCAGCGACACTTTATGTTCTTCCTTCAGTCGCTAGATCACAGACTTGGTTGGTAGTTAGTGAAATCCTTCATGACATGGTGAATGTTAATTTTGATGCTTGTCGCTAGCTTGCTAGATGTAGTAGCGGTTAAGTGAAACTGTCCACGAGTGGGCGATAGAAGAAAAAAGGTAAAATAAAAAGTGTTGCTCACCAAGTCACAGGTAAGAAGGAAGTTAAGAGAAAATATTGGTGAATTGGCAAAAATGGTAGAAAATGCTAGTCGTAGACTCGCTATGGTTAAGAAGGAATGATGAAAAATATTGGTGAGTAAACAAGGATTCTACAAAAGGCAAAAAGGGATATGAAAATAGCCAATCATTGTATGACACCTATCCCTGTTGGTGCCAGGTCCCTGGGATGAAGGAAGTTAATGTAGAGATAGATTAAAGATGATCATGCAGTGGGCATGTTGCCTCAATAAAAAGTTGCAAGGTTGTTAGTGATCGCAGGATCACACCTTGCCGCCATGTGTTCAACATAATTGAAAAAAGTAAAGCGGTGAGTCCTTGGTCCTAGGTAATGCTAATATGTTATTTTATGATTGGTCACTGAGGAAGTCATGTGGAAAGTTAAGTTTTAAATAAAATAAAGGTTTTGTTTGATTTCATGAGAACCACACAATGTGCTGGGAAGATTGGACAACGATGACCATTTTTTAAACTTGAGTATTATCCATTGCCAGTCGATTATTTGAGTTATTGAGAAGGGTTTCTTTAGTAGAATTAAAGTTGGTGATCCAAAAATGATGAACCAAATTAGATTTTGATTTTTTCCAAGGACGGTTGTAGGTAAGAATTTATGAATAAGATGTTAAGGTGTATACCATGATTTGATTTGTTTTCCTAGAGCATCATTTTAGTTTAATGTACAGGACTGATATTTTGAAGAAGGTAACTAGGGTATGATGGTTGTTAGTGATTTTCATGCCCTAGTACACAAAAGGTCACTGAGATGGTTTCGGGATTAAATTTTCTAGTTACAACAAGAAGCTTTTTCATCTGATAATGGTAGTTAGACTGTGGTGGAAAAAACCAAAATTATAAATCAGATTTGATCTGATCCTTCTGAGTTTCCAAGCCATTATGTTTGCATTTACTTGTTTTTGTTGTAGATGGATGAGGTTGTTTCTTTTCCTTGGCCAAATGAAGAAATATTGAAATCTTGGGAAGACAAGTATACCTCAGAAGAAACAAGGAAAGATGAAATCCCCACTCATGCTGCAACATGTGGCACTTGTTAGAAAGTAAAGTCCACCAAGATAACTGAGAGGGGGGGGGGGGGTGAATCAATTATCAAATAATTATAACCTTTATCAACTTCAACAAAATTTAACCATGTAAGCAATGTAATTACCAATCATAGAAAGATATTCATACACAATGACACAATAACACAAGATATGTTGACTAGGGAACCTCTTTATCAAAGAGTAAACCCCGATGGGAATGATGCCCACAAGAGATGCACTAATATAAATATTCCTTGTGAAAGGATGGACTCTATTAGGAGTCTTATGAAATACATTCAGTACATATGAATCCCTATTAGGAGATTTTGAATCCCTGTTAAAAGATTCTAACCCTGTTAGGAGTTATGGAAGACAGAAGGACCCACTGCCCAAACAGCTTCAAGGTAAGATCACTGAACACACTATCCAAATGACCTTAATATTATTTAGTATAATATTATGAAATATTTTACCTCCTTATTGTGCCAAACTGCACTCACTACTACACCAGATCTCAATTCCAGATCTTTGTACTTTGCATGTCTTCCTTCACAATTTCTCTTTCACAACTTCATTAGCTCTTTTGTTCACTTCATGCTTACATTCAACCATACCATGCTCACACTTCTTTCACATTACTACTACTACATTCAATAAAGAAAAAAATTCCTTCCTTTATACCACACTCAAATAACTACAAATGAGTCGGCACACAAATACAAAATAAAAGTTTCCACACGCTACATCAAAATTACACAAAATTGTCAGCTTCTAGATAGAATAACTCTTCACTCGTGTGACCTCAAAGTTTGTGCTATGAACCACATCACTATCAATGTGTCTCAACCTTCCCTTTAACTATGCAAAACTAGATTCCATCCCGATTAGGAGATATCATCCGATTTCCATAAACTGCTACTCAGGAACACTGCCTGAATACTGCTTCCACCAAAATGCTCATAACTTCTATGAATAAATGAATTTCTATCTATGCTCTTAACCATAGAAAAATAACATATCAAAGAATATAACCTCAACATCACATAGCTCCAACTATAATATCACATGTGTGCTAATCAAAACATTATCTACTTCTCTGCTAGTCTCCAGAAGATCATTGTGTTGACATCAATGACAATCATATTCATGAATGCAACAACAACTACTATAGAATGACTACCAACATCCAACATTCATTCCTAACAATCTCCCCCATTGGCATTGATGGAAACATAGATGAAAAACATCCAATGTTCCAAAAATCCAATACTACAACACTATTGCTCTGACAAACATTTCAAATCTTCTTCATCAATAAAATCCTGCTTCGTTATACTGTTCAATTCACTCCAAAAGATGGTACAAATAGTTTTTCATGTACATGTCTCCTCCATTGACATCAATGATAGAAATTTCATCACTATGTCAACAACAACTCAATGTCAATAGACACTATTCAGAAAATACATTCACAAGAGTCCTCATGACTCAACTCACATACTCCCCCATAGAGGAAGTACCAACATGCAATCCAGAAGAAAGATAGGGCTCATATACCACTGGATAGATGCAACCAACTACATCATTACTCAAAAGTAGACTGGGGCATAACCCCAAGCATACCTCTCAAATACTCAAATGTATCCTTAGGCAAAGGCTTTGTAAATATGTCTGCTATCTATTCCTTTGTGCTTATGTATTCTAGTCTGACTTCTTTTTCAGAAACTTTCTCTCTTACAACATGATACTTGATCTCTATATGCTTAGTCTTAGAATGTAAAACATGATTCTTAGACATACTAATTGTACTGGTGTTGTCGCAATGTATGAAAATAGGCTCAACAAACCTAATTCCAATATCCTTCAGCATCTACTTTGTCCAAATTATCTAGTTACAATTGTTTGCTGTTGCTACATACTCTGCTTCTACTATGCTCTATGAAATAGAATTCTACTTCTTTCTTAGCCAAGAAAATAATATTCCTCCAAGAAAAAAGGCTCCACCACTGGTGCTTTTCTTGTCATCAACACTACCTCCCCAATTAGCATATGTATATGCACAGAGGGTAAAATCATCAGATTTTTCATACCACAATCCATAGTCCATTGTACCTCTTAAATATCTCAGTATCCTCTTTACTACTGCATAATGTGACTCTCTAGGTTCAGCTTGAAATCTTGCTACCATTCTAACTAAATGTTGTATATCCGGTCTCGTATGTGTTAAGTACTGCAATCCTCCAATCATGGATCTGCATTTCTTCTACTCAACTGCCAGTGTTTCATCTTTGCTAGATAGTTTATGTCCTATAACCATAGGTGTTCCAACTGGTTTATAGTTCTCCATTCCAAATCTTTTCAAAAAATCATTCAAGTACTTTTTTTGACATCCAAAGATGCCATCATTGTTCTGTGTTATCTCTAATCCCAAAAAGTATTTCATCCCACCAATCATACTTATTTCAAATTCAGTCTTCATTTCATTGGCAAATTTGTCACTAGCTTCATCTTCTCCTCCAAAGATAATGTCATCAACAAAAATAACTATAATCAACAAACCATTTTCAATTTCTTTTGTGTATAGATTTCTATCAGTTGTTCCTTTAGTAAATCCCAATTTCAACAAATACTTATCTAGTCTAGCATACCAAGTTCTAGGTGCTTGCTTTAGTCCATATAATGCTTTTTTCAGTTTACATACCATATATCCTTCTTGAGTCAAAGGAAAACCTTCAAGCTGCTCAATGTAGACTTCTTCTTCCAATTCTCCATTCAGAAATGTTGACTTCACATCCATCTAATACACTTTGAATTTCTTAAAAGATGCATAGGCCAAGAACATTCTTACTGCTTCAATTATTTCCATAGGTGCAAAAGTTTCTTCATAGTCAATTCCTTCTTGCTGCGAGTATCCTTTACAAACTAATCTTGATTTGTTTCTTACTACTTCTCCTTGTTCATTCATCTTGTTTTTGAATACCCATTTAGTTCCAATCACATTCTTGTCTTTAGGTCTAGGGACCAATTCTCATGTCTTGTTCTTTTCAATTTGATCTAGTTCTTCTTTCATAGCATTAATCCAATGTTCATCTTCACAAGCTTCACTAGTAGATTTAGGTTCAATTTGAGAAATCAAACATAAATGTACCTTATTCTGAGTCAGAACTCCTTTGTCCAAACTTCCAATAACTTTTTCAACAGGATGATGTCTTGATATATACCTGTTCGGTGTCATAGTCATAGATCTTGCTTCAACTATAGATTCTTCTCTAGATTCCTCTCTGGTTTCTTCTGTAGGACTCTCATTCAATAATTCATTGTCAATCTCATAGAATAATTCAGTAGTTTCAATCTTAGGCTGAGGATGAGCTTCTTCATCAAACTCATGGTCAAGCATTCTTTCCTAAATTTTAAACTTCTCATCAACTTTAACATTTGCACTTTTAACAATAGTATTAGTTCTCTTATTGTAACATCTATATGCTTTTCTCTTCAAAGAATATCCAAGAAAAATACCTTCATCACTTCTAGGATCAAACTTTCCAATATCATCATCTCTTTATATAACATTTTCTTCCAAAAATTCTAAAATACTTAACTGAGGGTGCATGTCCAAACCATAATTCATAAGGTGTCTTGTCTATGTCTGCTATGATTTGTACTCTATTCATTGTATATATTGTTGTATTCACTACTTCTCTCCAAAATGTCTTCACCAAATCATTCTCAAATAAAATAGCTCTTGCTGCTTCAATCACTAACCTGTTTCTTCTTTCTGCAATACCATTTTGTTCAGGTGTTCTAGGGGTTGAAAACTATCTCTTAATACCATTCACTTCACAAAAAGTGTTAAACTCTCTAGAAGTAAATTCTCCACCTCTATTAGATCTCAAACATTTAATCTTCATTCCAGATTCATTCTCAACTTTATTCTTAATGATCTTAAATTTATCAAATGCTTCAGATTTTTCTTTCAAAAATGCAATCCACATCATTCTTGTAAAATCATCAACAAGAATCATAAAATACCTTTCTCCATAGAATCCTCTAGTCCTCGTAGGACCGCTCAATTATGTATGAACAATCTCCAACTTCTCTGCCGATGTGAACTTGTTACTAGGAAATGAACTTCTCTTTTGCTTAGCCATCACACATTCTTTGCAAATCATGTTAGTAGGCTTCATAATTTTAGGCAAATCCCTTACTGCAAGTGTAGTACTCACTTTCACAATGTTATCAAAGTTTATATGACAAAACCTTCTATGCCATAACCAACTGTCATCAATTTTAGTAATCAAACATGTCATCTCAGTAGGATTCAACTGAAATACATTACCTCTGGTTCTAGATCTAGTTCCAATCAGATTTCCATCTTTATCCTTTATCACACAAGTTTTCTCAGTAAACCAAACTTGATATCCCTTATCCACTAACTGTCCAACACTTAAAATATTATGTTTCAATCCATCAACAAAGTAAACACCATCAGTATTAGTCTTTCCATCAAGAGTAATAGATTGTATACCTTTAATCAAACAAGGTGCATTGTTACCAACTCTAACAATTCCTCCATCATAATTGTTAAACTTTATGAACTTATTCATGTCACCAATCATATGATGTGAACAACCACTATCTATAATCCAATCAGCTTTCTTTTCAACTTGGGAAACTAATGCTTTTTCTTCCTTAACATCAGATTCAGAATTCTCTTCTTTAATTGCTACAAATCCTATTTCATCATTATTCTCAGTATCACTTTCACTCAAAGTTCTTTCTATACTAGCTTCAAGATCTTCATCATTAGCATAATAACATTCCTTAGATCTTCTAGGCTTGAAATTATTTATGTATTTCTTAACTCTCTTAGGACACTTAGATGCAAAATGACCATATTCTTGACAAGTCCAACATATAAAAAATTTCTTACCATTTGGTTCTCTTTTCACAAGCAAGGCAATACCTTCAATCTTCTTATCTTCTTCATTTCTAGATCTGTTGCTGCTGGCATAATCTCCACTCACACTGGTACTTCTTGACAAAGTAGGATGAATACTAAGAGCACTGAATGTTGATTCTAGGTAAGTTTCCTGATACCCTCAGGTTCATTTCTGATGCTTCCAATCTTCCAAGAAGAGTCTCTTTTGTAAAGTTTGTAATACAAGGTATAACTTGTTCAATCATCTATGTTGTCTGCTTAAATATAGGATTCAATGTCCTCATAATTTTCCATATCACTTCATTCTCTATCTTTGTTCCTCCACAAGATTTTATTCCTACAATAATTTTTGACATTCTACCAATATAGCTTCTAACAGATTCATCTTCCATCATTCTTATATCTTCAAATGCACATATCCAATTATGTAATCTAGCTCTCTTTGCATGTTCATCACCTTCAAAAGTAGAGTGTAAAGCTTTCCAAATTTCATGGGCTTTTGTTAAACATTTTACCTGACTATATTCATTCTCTAGAAGTGCTGTCAAAAGTGCTTCTCTTGCAAGTATGTTACACATGAATAGATCTAGCTCATCTTTAGATCCTGTCTCAAGATTATCTTCTCCAATGATAGTCTTCTCATTCTTTGTAATCAACCAATAACTTGGTCCTAAACATAGTAGATGTTTCTTCATCTTCTCTTTCCAGCTGCCATCAAACTTAGGGCTTTCTTTCTTGAAATTCACCATGGATCTCTTTAAACTGTTAAAATTTTCTTTCAAGGACCTACTGCTGTGATACCAATTGTTAGAAAGTAAATTCCACAAATATAACTAAGAGGGGGGGGGGTGAATCAACTATCAGATAATTATAACCTTTATCAACTTTGACAACATTTAACCATGTAAGCAATTTAATTACCACCCATAGAAAGATATTCATACACAATGACACAATAACACAAGATATGTTGACTAGGGAACCTCTTAATCAAAGACTAAACCCCGGTGGGAATGATGCTCACAAAAGATGCACTAATATAAATATTCCTTGTGAAAGGATGGACTCTATTAGGAGTCTTATGAAATACATTCAGTACATATGAATCCCTGTTAGGAGATTTTGAATCCCTGTTAAAAGATTCTAACCCTGTTAGGAGTTATGGAAGACAAAAGGACCCACTGCCCAAACAGCTTCAGGGTAAGATCATTGAACACACTATCCAAATGACCTTAATATTATTCAAAAGAATAATATGAAATATGTTACCTCCTTACTATGCCAAACCGCACTCACTGCTACACCAGATCTCAATTCCAGATCTCTGTATTTCGCATGTCTTCCTTCACAATTTTGCTTTCACAACTTCATTAGCTCTTTTCTTCACTTCATGCTTACATTCACATTCAACCATACCATGCTCAAACTTCTTTCACATTACTACTACTACATTCAATAAATAAAAACATTCCTTCCTTTATACCACACTCAAATAATTACAAATGAGTCCGCACACAAATACAAAATAAAAGTTTCCACACGCTACATCAAAATTACACAAAACTGTCATCTTCCATATATAATAACTCTTCACTCATGTGACCTCGAATTTTGTACTATGAACCACATCACTATCAATGTGTCTCAACCTTCCCTTTAACTATGCAAAACCAGATTCCATCCCGATTAGGAGATATCATCCGATTTCCAGAAACTGCTACTCAGGAACATTGCTTGAATACTGCTTCCACCAAAATGCTCATAACTTCTATGACTAAATGAATTTTTTTCTGTGCTCTTAACCATAGACAAATAACATATCAAAGAATATAACCTCAACATCACATAGCTCCAACTACAATATCCCGCGTGTGCTAATCAAAACACTATCTGCTTCTCTGCTAGTCTCCAGAAGATCACTGTGTTGACATCAATGACAATTATAGTCATGAATGCAACAACAACTACTAAAAAATGACTGCCAACATCTAGCATTCATTCCTAATAGTACTTCCCTAGGTTCTTAAAAGGAAAAAATTGCAAAAGGAAAATTTTGTGCAAATGAATGATGAAGACAAGGACACCACCTGGCAAGAGATGAACTAATTTTAGAATTGTTGCAAGACCTTGGTGAGAAAATCAAAGGACTTCTTTGTAAATTTGTAACAATTTAGTTATTTTGTACTTACAATCTTTTGTCTTATCTGATGTGACAACTATTGTCATATTCCTAAATGATCTGAAGATTTTTACAATCATTATTCTATAAAAGGATTTCCAAGAACCTTTAGAAAGGGTTGGAATATTGAGAAAGCAAGTTAGTGCATAATATTTTCAATCAAGATTGTAGAAAACTATAACTAGGCATTAGTTGTTATAGAAGTAGAAAGCTTTAAAGTCTTTAACTATACTAGAGTGGTAGATATTTGAAGCAAAGTGTATACATAACATGATTCTTCATACTTAATATAAGTATCCAAATTCTTGTCTCTCTATTATGTTGTTTTTATGAGTTTTGAATTTGCTAATTCATTGCACAAAGTATGCATGTATAAGTTGTTATTCCTTAGCTTTGCTCTAGGATCAAATTAATGGACTTTGGATAGGGCATAGAATTTTAAGATTTACAAAGGGATATTTGTAAGAAGTGAGGGTTTTTGTGGTTGTATTTATGGCTTTCAATCTTTGATAGAAGTTTGTTCCTATATTCTTCTTATACATTAGGATATTTCTCATAGGATAAGGCACTAAGAAGAACAAAGTATTTTCTATATTGATGTATGTCTGGTGAAGTAGGGTTACATTCTTTTATTTTAAACAAATACCATATTGAACTTTTACCATATTATGGTTGTTTTTGTATGTCTTACATGATAATGGAGGATCAATGTGTTAGGAATGGGAACACTGAGAGGGGGGGGGGTGTGAATCAGTGGTCACTATATTTAATCTTTTTAACTTTACTCTTTTAACTTAACTTGACTATTTAAGAACTTAAATGAACATTAACATAAACAAGATAGATGAACACAACACATAACACCAATATGGTTACGGGGAAACCCAAATAGGTAAAAACCCTAATGGGAATTGACACCTATTAATAATATGTACTGGTGTCTTATGATCCTTGTTAGAAGATCCTTAACCCTATTAGGAGTTGTCTTTAGAATGCATTTAGTACAGTGACCTTGTCAAGGGTCGAACTTGAATAGATATAAAATGGATTCACCATGATTTAGATAGAAAGGGAAGGGGAAAATATTGAGATCTATTCTCAAACCCAAATTCCCCAAGGAAGAGATCTGATTTGATCAACCAAAAAGGCTAATGCATAATCGAATCAATTTATGGAAAAGAGTAGGAAGAGAGAGAGAGAGAGAGAGAGAGAGAGTAAATCCAATATTTCCCTATGAATGGAATTTATGCTTGGAATATGAAATAATTGAAATACAACTACTAACCTCAAAATTAGGGCAAATCTAGAAATTGCTGAATTCTGGCTTCTGTATGAACTTTCTGAAGATTCTATCACCTATTTTGGACTGGAAATGTCAAGGCAGACAAAACCTAGAAATATTTTCTCCAAATTCACATAGGTCAACTTTGACCTTTTAAAAGGTCAAAGACCACATTATTTATTTGAAGTCTGATTCCAATTATGTTTGTAGATCCTGAAAGATTGCCGAAAAGGGTATCTGAATTCGCTCTCAGATCTGAGATTTCACACCTGTACCTGCATGAAAAATGGTTTTGTTTGTTTTTTTGTTTGGGGGGAGTTTTCCTTGGTCAAACCCTAGGTTGGAATCAACCTTAATATTAAAATTGAAATAGGAGAATGCTAGCAAGTAGTAGAAATGAATCTAACAATGAAGCTATGCAATTCAATAGATATGCTAATGTATTTGGAATGTAATCAAATTTATTGATATGAAAGCTTGAACATAGCATCATCAAACCTCCATGATTGTATGCTTGAAATTCACCTTGAGGAAGCAATGATATGGATCTTGAAGATGAACAAAGGATCTTGAAGGAAGATCACACCACCATGGTGGCTAGATCTAGGGTTTGAATGATAGATCTTGAATGCTTGAGCCAAATCCCTTCAATAGCTTGAATGCTTGAATCCTTTATCTTCAATGGAGAATTTGGATGGAGAAGAAGACTTGAATGCTTGAATGGAATTCTTTCTTGATCACCTTGAGAGCTTGAACACTTTAATTTTCTTGAGTGTGGATGGGATGAGAAAACTTGATGTGAAAATGAGAGAGGAAGGCCTCCTTTTATAGTGATCTAGGGCACACTCCTCTAGATGGGCCACCTTGGAGAATTAAATCCCAATTAGGTCCTCACCTTTAGAAAATATACTTTGATTAAATACAATTAAAGGATTTACCATTTCGGAGTCCAAAACAACCGACCCAGAGGTGGAGAAATAATTACCCCGGAAGCCAAACTGCCGACAAATGAAAATTTGAAATCTTGGTGGGAAGAGGTCAAGGTCGAGGTTGACCCTAACCTAGTAAAGGTTGAGGTCAACCCTGACCTAGTCAGGGTCAAGGTTGACTTTGACCTCAGACCCTAACTTTGTCAGGTTCTACAATAGAGGTCCCAAAGATGTCAAAAACTTGGAAATTGACATCTGAATAGGACTAGATGTCTAGAATAGATAGAAAATCCTCTGTTTGATGTGATGAAGGACTAGGAGGTCTCATTTTTTAATCCTACCTAGAAAATAGAGCCATGAAAGAGGGAAAATCAAGAAAGTCCTTAAGACCTTAACCCTAATTTCACCTAGAATGGAGAAATCAAGCGTAGAGAAGAAGTGGAAAGTGGGGAGAAAGACAAATACATGAAAAGATCCAATCAAGGTGCCAAACATGACCCTAAACCACTTACTCGGAGGGATAAACACTCTTAACATGGAAGTGCTTCCATTTTAAGATGATACATTAAGCCCCCACTTTAGCAAGAGTATGGATTCGATGCAAACTCTTGGTAAAGGAGAAGAGAGAAGAGATCCTAGTGGATTCAAAATGAGATAAAATAACACTTAGCTGAAGACACAAACCCCCAAACCAAGGATTCTAACTCAACATACATACATGAGAGTATACAAAAGAACAAGGGTTAGTACTAAACAACCCAAATCAATTAGCATAAGAAACCTTGCTAAGAAATATTTCTCATACCAATATCATATTTGGAAAGCTATCATAAAAGCATAAATGATTACATAAGAAAGACAAGAGCAACACTATAGACAACATAGCTTCATGATCTAGTCCTTGCCCGAAAGAGAAATTGAAAGTGAAAAGAGAGAAAAGAGAAATTGATTACCTCACTCGGTAAGATGCCTACCTTGCCGTGAATCACCCTGGAGGGAGAGCCCAATAGGTTCACCCATAAACTGTGCTTGCAATTGTAATGCATCTTCTGATGGCTTCTGGAATACCCATAGATCCACCTTCTTGTATCACTATGAATATGAAATGTGTGTCTTCTCAGGATTTAGCAACTTATGTGTGTTAGCTTCGGAAGATTTAGCATATAGGTGCGTGTCTTTTCAGGATTTAACAACTTATGTGCATTACCTTCCAAGATTTAGCATATTTGAAAATTTTTGAAAAATGCATGTCTCCTTAAGATTTAGCAACTTATGTGTGTTACCTTTGGAAGATTTAGCATATGAATGCGTGTCTTTTCAGGATTTAGCAACTTATGTGTGTTACCTTCCAAGATTTGGCATGTAAAAATAAAAAACTATAGTACAAGGGAGACCCTATATATGCCCCCCTCCTTAAGATGGCAAAAACATACTATTTTGACATGTTAAGGAAAGAAAAAAAAACAAGGATAAAGCCTTCTTCAGCATCAAGACAATATCCACAAACAACACTCAATCCAAGCCAAGAAGGTCATAGCTCCTATGAGGTCATGGAAGAGACAAATGTAAAGAGATATCATGCAAGAAGTGAAAAGGAAGTAACCCTTAATGAGGGATAGCACACTATTCAATTTCCAAGGTGAGAGATGTATCAACCATGGAAACCCAATGTCAAACAACAAATAAGGTTTGTATAAAGGACAGGTCCTCAAATGCAAACCATAATTTTCATGTATGATTGGATATCACATAGTAGATAAATACTGCTTAACCAAGGAAAGAGGTGAATCCCTAGAAAAGAAGAGAATATCGTATGAAATAACAATGCATAGATTTGAATAAGATAGAAAATCATACCAAGCCTCCAAGGCTAAAGTACTTCTACCAAACTCACAATCCATATTTGTGACTCCATGTTGGAAAGGAACAAAAATTGATAATGCTAAGATCAAATCCTCGAGACCAAAACCCCAACATGAACATGTATGGAATAACGATGCATAGATTTGAATAAGATAGAAAATCATACCAAGCCTCTAAGGCTAAATTACTTCTATCGAACTCACAATCCATATTTGTGACTCTATGTGTGAATACTTGAAGATAGAAAAGAAGGATAAGGCATCCTTGCCCCCCAAGTGTAGGAACAAAGATGGAAGAGGATACCTACTTCACAAAGCAAGGAGATATCCTATTTACAACAATGTATAGTATATCCTTACTGAGAGATATCGACCCCTACATCCAAGAGTATAGATAATCATGAAAAGGATATGTTACTTATGGAAAAAGGATCCTCAAATGAAAGAGATCTTATTGACAAGACCCCCACCAAAGAGGAGTGCTTTAGATAAAATATCAGCTTTCAAAGGTGGGAACAAAGATTCAACCATCAAGCCTCTTACAAAGAAGAGGAAAAGGAATCTTTGGATTGAGGGAAAACAACTCTAACACCAAAGCAAGGGTGAAAGTGTATAAAGAACACAATTTGCAACATAGAGAAGAAGTGACGACCTAGGACAAAAAATTCTCATAAAAAATGTTATCCATAGTCAAAACATATGTCAATATGATGAAATAATATTGCAATATAAACAAATACCACTAAGCTAAGGAAAGTAGTTCCCTAGACAAACAAAGAGAAGAAAGAACCTTGCCCCCCAGGGATGAAAGGCAAGGGATATCTTTACAAAACACATTTCCTAGAAAAGATATCTTGAATAATAAAAGAGAGCAATGGATGAAAATCTATCATAATACAAACCATCGAGATAAATGAAAGAATAACCAATTAAGCTCAAAGAAGAAACATAATGGATTCTAGAAGATAGGATGAAATATATCTCTTGGCCCCCAGTCTAGAGGAGAAAAGAGAGTGAGGGGTAAAATTATGAATAAATTTCAAAGGAGAAGTTTCTTTTCTCTTATCTTTATGGATTGGATAATAAGGAGAAGGTAATTTGAAGAATCTTTTCACATCTACATCATGAACCATAGTTTGAGCCTCAACATAAGTGTGGGAAGAACTAGGAACAGTAGATGGAAAATTAGGAATCAGATTAGGAAAGATAGGATTAGGATTAGGAAGATTAGGAACACTAGTAAAAGTGTAGGAAGTGATATGAATGGAAGACACAACCAAAGGAACACTTGGAACCATAGTTGGAAAAGGATTTGAATAGATATAAGTAATATTATGGTAAGAAGGCTATAAAGTAGGATCTTGATTTCCCATAAGATCACCACTAAGAGGAAGAGTGTTAAGGGAATGCATATCTTTCTCCACTAATGTCTTGTCACTAGAAGGAATCCTAAATATAATGTCTTCTCTTGCATAAGGGAAGTGTGTTTTAGAGAATATGTCATCCTTTTGTATCAAAAATTCTTCACAAGGAGGGGATAAATCAATGTATTTATCCAAGGGTTCATCCCAAAAAGTAGAATTATCCACAATGGCTTCATGAGGAAGAGAGTAATCAACATCCAAATCTAAAGGTTCATCCCAAATAGGAGGATTATCATCCCATCCATAAAGCACATTGTAGGAGTGTCATAAGTCATTAAAGCTTGATCCCTAAAGGGGAAAGAAGGTAAATTGTATTGTAAAATAGGCTCATAGAAAAGACATATATTAGGAGAAGAATTAACATCAATCCCTAACTCATCTTCGTAAAGGTCAATTGAAGAGGTTGTGGAGGAGGGTGAAATAGGAATAGGATCAATGGAGATCTCATTCAAACAATTTTCAGCCTCACTTCCATGTACCTCATTAAGGGATCTATCATCTTGAACAATAAAAGCCTCATCAAAGTACTCAAAACAAGAATCATACATGTTGAATACTAAAAGCAAGTAAATGTAAATATTTTTGTATTTTTATAGAAATTTTGCAATTTTTTTGGATTTTTGAAATATGAATGCAAGGGCATAAATAAACCTAATCTTAATGCAAGAAAAGATTAACCACAAATCTAAAAATAGGGCATCTAAATCCACAAAAGATAGGAGAGTAAGTATGTCGGGTTCACCAAAATGAATAGATGTAAAATGGATTCACCACTATTCAGATAGAAAGGGAAGGGGAAAATATTGAGATCTATTCTCAAACCCAAATTCCCCAAGGAAGAGATCCGATTTGATCAACCAAAAAGGCTAATGCATAATTGAATCAATTTATGGAAAAGAGTAGGAAGAGAGAGATTAAATCCAATATTTTCCTATGAATGGAATTTATGCTTGGAATATGAAATAATTGAAATACAACTACTAACCTCAAAATTAGGGCAGATCTAGAAAATGCTGAATTTTGGCTTCTGTATGAACTTTTTGAAGTTTCCATCACTTGTTTTGGACTTGAAATGTCGAGGCAGACAAAACCCAGAAATTTTTTCTCCAAATTCACACAGGTTGACTTTGACCTTTTAAAAGGTCAAAGACCACATTATTTATTTGAAGTCTGATTCTGATTCTGTTTGCAGATCCTAAAAGATTGTTGAAAAGGGTATCTGAATTTTCTCTCAGATCTAAGATTTTGCACCTGTACCTACATGAAAAATGGTTTTGTTTGTTTGTTTGGGTGGGGGGTTTGCCTTGGTCAAACCCTGGTTTGGAATCAACCTTAATATTGAAATTGAAATAAGAGAATGCTAGCAAGTAGTATAAATGAATCTAACAATGAAGCTATGCAATTCAATAGATATGCTAATGTATTTGGAATGTAATCAAATATATTGATATGAAAACTTGAACATAACATCATCAAACCTCCATGATTGTATGCTTGAAATCCACCTTGAGGAAGCAATGATATGGATCTTGAAGATGAACAAAGGATCTTGAAGGAAGATCACACCACCATGGTGGCTAGATCTAGGGTTTGAATGATAGATCTTGAATGCTTGAGCCAAATCCCTTCAATAGCTTGAATGCTTGAATCCTTGATCTTCAATGGAGAATTTTGATGGAGAAGAAGAATCGAATGCTTGAATGGAATGCTTGTTTGATCACCTTCAGAGCTTGAGCACTTGAATTTGCTTGAGTGTGGATGGGATGAGAAAACTTGATGTGAAAATGAGAGAGGAAGGCCTCCTTTTATAGTGATCTAGGGCACACTCCTCTAGATGGGCCACCTTGGAGAATTAAATCCCAATTAGGTCCTCACCTTTAGAAAATATACCTTGATTAAATACAATTAAAGAATTTACCATTTCAGAGTCCAAAACAGCCGACCCGGAGGCAAAGAAATAATTATCTTGGAAGCCAAACTACGGACAAATGAAAACTTGAAATCCTGGAGGGAAGAGGTCAAGGTTGAGGTCGACTCTGACCTGGTGAGGGTCAAGGTCAACTTTGACCTCAGACCCTAACTTTGTGAGGTTCTACAGTAGAGGTGCCAGAGATGTCAGAAACTTGGAAATTGACATCTCAACAGGACTAGATACCTGGAGTAGATAGAAAATCCTCTGTTTGGTGTGATGAATGACTAGGAGGTCTCATTTTTTAATCCTACCTAGAAAATAGTATCATGAAAGAGGGAAAATTAGGAAATTCCTTAAGACCTTAACCTTAATTTCACCTAGAATGGAGAAATCAAGCACGGAGAAGAAGTGGAAAGCGGGGAGAAAGCCAAATACATGAAAAGATCCAATCAAGGCACCAAAAATTACCCTAAACCACTTACTCAGAGGGCTAAACACTCTTAACATGGAAGTGCTTCCATTTTAAGATGATACAGGACCCTATTAGGAGCCTTTTACAAATAACACTATTAGGGGTGGGGACACACTATCCTAGAGCTCACTGCTCAAGTGGTGAAGGCTACAACCTTTTGATCTCAAATCCACACTATATCTGTTGGATGAACTAGCATTGTGACACTGCTTGTCTGATCAATTCCTTTGATGCACTGATGCTTTGACCTCTTGCAAAGCTCTATTACATCTTATCAACTCTTCGTACACTTCCTCTCTTCTTATCTCAAATCTCTTTCTACTTCTATGCCAATTACAAAGGGTGCATCTCATATTTATATGCACTACCAAAATAATTAACTAGGTTGGCCTATAACTGATTACATACAATGCTTCCAATTAAATTGGCTCAAGCGTGTTTACAAAAAAGGTTAATTACATGTCTATAACCTAATTACAATAGGTGCATAGCCTTTACAAAACAATATTATAGTCGCTAAACAAATTACCAACAGTCGGCTGCATATACTGTTATGTTCTGGCATTCACTATCTGTGTAACTTCAAATGTTTGTATCTTTGTCATACTGAATCTTCTGATCGTTTGATTTTAGAATAAGCATGAATATAATCTTACCATCTTATCTTCTAGGGTGCATACCATAAATTGGTCATACGCACGTACGTTGATGCTCTAATCTACTGGTGCTTTGTTAACTGTCCAATCTTCTGTACTTAGCCAAATACTAATCTTCTAATGATGTGCACTGACTCTAAAACACTGTATGACTTTGTTTCCATAATAAAAACACTATATTAAGTCATATAAAATAGTATATTCAACTTGCCAACAATCACCCCCCTTGTCATTGATGGAAACAAAGGAATATGGCAAAGTTACTATCTGTCCTCTTATACAAAAAATCTAACTTATATCTCCCTTAGTCTTATTACTATACATCTTCTTGACATATATATAACTCCATATTCTATACATACTCCCCCTTTGATATTAATGACAAAAGGTGCTAAAAACTAAATCTCTACAAGTACTTATAGGGAAAGTACATATGGATATGCTATCTGCAACTTGTGGATCTCTTGCTTCCAGAATGCAATCAGTGCATTGACTATTTGGAGATGGGTGTATAATGCATAATTCAGCTTCTCTGTCTTCTACAAATCTGAGCTAGGACCTTGATCATATGTCAGCATGGTGGCATCGATCTCCTTGATATTCTTATTGATCACATCTAGGGTGGGTGCAAGAGCATTCTTCAGTTGTGTTTGCCTTGCCCTTATTTTAGTCATCTCCTTTTTTTCTCTTTCAATCTTGTCAATCTTCCCTTGATATATATTATTACACATATTTACATCAGTGGAGGGGTCTTCTATTGATTTCCTTACTTGTTCTATCATTGCTTTTGCCTCTTGTATCTTCTTGAATTGATCATTAGTCAACTTGTCTTGGTCCATACAATCTGCAATGATCTTCCTGCCATTTGCTACGAACTATTTTAAGGATGCTTGGCCAACCTTGAGTGAACTTAGGTCAAGTGAAAAATTACTAACCAATTCATTGAGCCTCTTCTTCATGTACTTCTCTTTTGCAACTAGGGATGTAGATTCTTCCAAGCTAGAAAAATTTGTCTTAAAATTTGAAAGAATTGTGCTCACATCATCCACTGAATGAGCCTTAGACACTTTCTTGTCTGAAGGTAGTAGGTTTTTCAAGATGTTCACTGACTTGACAAATAGGGGATTCCTCATTAATTTTTTCTCTATGGCCTTCTCCATAGCTAAGACATTGATCTTGATCATGTCTTATTCTCCCCAAGAATCTAGACTAGTGGTGTCTGGTGTCAATCTTGAGAAAAATGATACAGAAGGAGTGATAGGAGTGATATCCACTACTTCTTTCTTTACTCTGATTATCATTTTAATAGATGGCTCATTTTTTGGCTCACTATCTTTCATCTCTACTTCTCCTTCTCTTTTTCTACTTCCTTTTCTTTTTCTTCTATCTTTTCTTCCTCTTTTTTTGTTTCTTTTTCTTCTTTTTCATCTGTTATGTCCTCAATCAATACTTATTCTTGTTGATTGAGAGGAGTGTTACCACATAGATTCTCAGCCTCTTGAGTGCTTACAAAGGCTTCTTCAAACTTATTCAAATCAATATCTGAGGCTGCTATTTCAATCTCAACATTGTCAATAAAAATTGTATCATCCATATGTGCTTCTTCCATGGGCGCAGGCTTCTCTACCTCTGTGGGTGCTACAACTCTAGGTTTTGAATCCTGAGGACCTATATTATGTACATTGATGGTCTTTGACTCTTTTTTCTTCCCAATAGATGTTTGAGTGATGGGAACATATGAAGGTTTCATGTGTTGTTCTAAGAATACCTTTTCAAAGGATTTCTCTATTTCTTTTGTCACCAGATCATAATCTTTGTTCATCATGTGTAATGTTCTCATCTTTGTCCTTGAGTGCAGTTTTACCAAATTTAGTAACAATGTATTTTCTTCAACATAACATACTAGAATTTTGTAATCCAGTGTTTTTTCTCTGATTCTAAAATCTTCTTTAGTGACTTGTCTCTTCAAGGTATACAAAATCTCCCATACCTTATCTGGGATAGCTGTCTTCAATTCAAGAACTGTCTTCTTGAATTTTATCATGTGTTTGATCAATATCTCATGAATCTCTAATTTATCAATTTCATGGTATTTTTCATAAAACTTGGCTATCTGATCTAGCCTTCCTTCTTCTACTACTCTAGTCCTTAACACTTGAATACTAGGTAGGAATCCTACTTCCGGAGGTGGCTGCACATTTTTCACTTTGCTTCGTGTGGCTCTACCTGAAGGGTGGCTTGTAGAAGTTTGTTTTCTTCTCTTAGGAATCTTGGAAGATGCATCTGTGGTCTCAATGTCAATTGTAATAGTGGGCATAGGAGTGGTAACACCAATTTTGTCCTATTTATCTTTTTGATCATCAATCTTCTCAATCTTGATCTTCTTCAACTTTAGATCATCAGACTTTTCTTCTATTGTGGATGCGTTCTCAATCCCCAAAGCAATCTTTTATTGTCTTTCTTTTTAAGGTCTACGTGAGTTGCTCCATGAATTTTCAATATCTCAGAAGTAACCTTGGCTACTTTTCTTTTGGTTGTTGTGTTGTTTAAAACTACATCAACTTCTCTTGTTTTCTCTTCACAAGTCCCTCATCTTGGCTCATTAGGGTCCTTAGGTGCTGATAACACTACTTGAGCATATGCCTCTTGGATTTTCTCCTCAACCTCATATCCAAGTGGATGAATCCACTTTTTCCTTGGTTCAACTGCTTCCATACATGTTACATCAGTTTCTACCATAAAGAAAATGCTATCTTTGTACTTTTCAACAATGCTTTCTAGAATCCTATATTGCATCTACATTTTGGCCCTAAATGTCTTCAATTCTAGTGTCATGTAGTCCTTTAGTGTATTCTCAGTAGTTTCCTTAAAATGATATATGTGGCATTGTAGGCAAACTCTTGTCCAAATATAAATCTGACACTTTTCCAAGATTGTGGAAGTACATGTATATGATAAAAGACCCAAACCTAAATATTGTGGTCTTGTCACATTTGATGGCCTTAATGTTGTCTATCAGTTGTGTGTGCAAGATCTCGCACAAATTGAACTCTCCATTTTCTCTGACAATCCTTATTGTTGTAAGAATTGTGGCCGCTGACACACTATTCACTCTGCTGGTGTGTTGAAACCTATACCCTAGTATCATAGACATCAATTTGATGTCATTTTCCTCTATAGGTTCTATAGTCATTTTGCACCTATCACTTCTTGATTTGCATGTTTTCTCAACAAGTTTTCTTACATCCTTGCCTGCTGGTAGAACAATGCCTTTCTTAGAAAGACCTTTCATGTCATGGATTAGGTCTCTTGTAATCCTAACCGGCACTTCACCTATCCAAAATAGGTCATCATGAATCTTGCTAAGTAGAATCTTTATCCATTCAGACTCATAGAACTCATATGTAGTAGCACATTCAATTATTAGGTGGTTTTCAAACTGCACATACTCATCTAGGAAGGTTTTATCTAGTTTCATCATGGTTTCTAAGTGCGCTCTTATCTTGTCAAGTCCTACTGGCTCCTTCTTGCAATATATGTATGCATGGATGTCTTCAACATGCATAACACCCATAGGAGTGCGGGAGAATGCCCCTTCTAAGTCATCCAATGTAGATTTGAATGGGTGCCTCTTAAACACATATATTTTCTTCTCTGCAACATCAAATACAATAGGAGTAGCCATCACTTACTTGAATATCACTTTCCTAATGGTTTCCAAGAACTTCTAAATTGGCACGATGGATTAGGGCTTCCACAACTGATCAAACACACTACTTTGCTAGTGAATCAATCTGCAATCCTTCACAATCAATTGCTAGGGCTTTTGTGCTCTTCAATCACTCTGAACTCAAATGCAATGAGTGATCTACAATCTTTTGTGTACTTTAAAGTAAAAATTATGCCATTAATGCTTGCTGCATAAACCAGATTTTCATTGAAATTCTCCAACTTTCATTTTTCTATTAATTAGCTAGTGTGCTCTTGCACATAGGTTCTGCTAGTCTCCAAAAGGTTAAATCCAAAGGCATATACTCTGAGGGTGAGTATACCGACCGTGTAGGAGTTTAGAGCTAAATTATCCCCCCCTATGACCCTAAGTGCTAGTCATCTAGATGTAGAGGGTGCATCCACTGTGGATGCATCCGATACATTCTCATCAACCTTATCCTTCTTTGCCTCTAACCAAATCAAGCTCACATCTTATAAAGCTTTCACAAACTTGACTTCTTCTTCGGTATCTAGTATTGATTCTTTTGGCTTTTTAGGGCTTTCCTGACTTTTCTCTCTTGATCTATAGAATTTTAAGATGTTTCCAACCTTGTTACATGAGTGACAAATAACTGGAGGCCTTAAATTCCTCACCACATTGACATGGGTTACTATTTTGCACTGTCTAGTTGAGTGACCATTATAGTTACATATCTGACATGTAGCATTTTGAGAACTTATTACATTTGGCTAATTCTAATTTATCTGATTATGCTGAGTCTTGTTCTTCTAACTTGTCTTACAATTCATAGCTTTATGACCAAATTTATTACATGAATAACAGTAACCATTGAAAGGTCTTACCTCTTTACAGTTCCTTTCTATATGTCCATGCTTGTTACATGCATAAAAAGTTTGGTCTACTATCTTGCGCTCATCTTTGGATGGTTCAACATTATCTTTAGTCTGATTTCCAGTCTCCTTAACATCTATGGTGTCTTCTGGTGCTTTCATTCTTTCTCACATGTTTCCAATCTAATTTTGTGCTTCATTGAATCCAATGTCACTGGTATCTCCTTTAAGCTTCAGAGCATACAACTGAGATTCAATCAGATCCTTGCTTATGTGTAATTTATCAATGTGATTCTTTGTTTCTTTTAACTCAAATTCCAAATTTTCTTTGTTGTTTCTTAGCTCCAAGATTTCCATGTTTGCTTGCCTCAATTCTTCATTCAGTTGAAGGTTCTCTTTGATCTGTTCATCATAGACAACCTGATTGTTAGTTATCTCGTCATCCAACTCTTCAATCTGATCTTTTAGAGATGTGTTCTCTTCATTTAGCTTTTTGATCATGACCCCTAAATCACTGGTAGAACATTCTTTTAAATCTTTCCTTAGTCTTTTGATGACTACTTGAGCATCACTGAATTTTTCTTTTAGTTCTTCAATTTCTTTTTCAGATCTGTCTAGGTCTTCAAGAGAAGCTTCAAGATTTCTTTTCAGATGTTTCATTTCTATCTTGTCCATGATCTCCTCAAGTGGTTAAACTTCTTTGCTGAGGACCAAATCTCTGATACCAATTGTTAGGAATGGGAACACTAAGAGCGGGGGGTGAATCAGTGTTCACTATATTTAATCTTTTTAACTTTACTCTGTAAACTTAACTTGACTGTTTAAGAATTGAAATGAGCATTGACATAAACAAGATAGATGAGCACAACACATAACACCAATATGGTAATGGGGAAATTGAAATAGGTTAAAACCCCAGTGGGAATTGACACCCACTAATAATTTGTACTAGTGTCTTATGATCCTTGTTAGAAGATCCTTAACCCTGTTAGGAGTTGTCTTTACATTGCATTTAGTACAGTGACCTTGTCAAGGCTTGGAACCTATTAGGAGTCTTTTACAAATAACCCTATTAGGGGTGGGGATACACTATCCTAGAGTTCACTGCTCAAGTGGTGAAGGCTACAACCTTCTAATCTTTGATACACACTATATCTAATGGATGAACTGACACTGCAACACTGCTTATCTGATCAGTTCCTTTGATGTGTTGATGCTTTGACCTATTTCAAAGCTCTATTACATCTTATAAACTCTTTTCACACTTCTTCTCTTCTTATCTCAACTCTCTTTCAACTTCTATGCCAATTACAAAGGGCACATCTCATATTTATATGCGCTACCAAAACAATTAACTAGGTCGGCCTATAACCGATTACATACAATGCTTCCAATTAAATTGTCTCGAGCATGTTTTAAAAAAAATTTAAATTACATGTCTATAACCTAATTACAATAGGTGCATACCCTTTACAAAATAATATTATAGTTTCTAAACAAATTACCAATAGTCAGCTGCATATACTATTATGTTCTGGCATTCACTGTCTGTGTAACTTCAATTGTCTGTGTCTTTGTCATACTAAATTTTCTGATCATGTGCTCTTAGACTAAGCATGAACATACTCTTTCCATCTTATCTTCTAGGGTTCATACCATAATGTGGTGATACGCACGTGCCTCTGATCTACTGGTGCTTTGTTAACTATCCAGTCTTTTGTACTTAGCCAAATACTAATCTTCTAATGATGTGCGCTAACTCCAAAACACTATATGACTTTGTTTCCATAATGACAACACTATATTAAGTCATATACAATATTATAGTCAACTTTCCAACACAATGAATGACTAGTTATCATTTAGCATTCTCTTATCATCATCTGCTTTGTAGAATCTAGAAAAAGAATTGTATTATGTTATGTGTAAAGATGGATTAGACATACCTGCCTTACTTTTGCAGAACCAGAAGTGTAGAGGGAAGTCTTGTCCCAATAGTTGGTTTAGTAACCATAATATTTACCTTATATTTGGAACTAACCATTCTTTAAAATTAGTCTGAGATATTGGCAAATCTCAAAGCATAAAATCCTAACTTTTTCAGGAACCAACAAGATGGGGACTCCATTGGGTAATAGAGATGAAATAGTTATGATGAAATTATATTGAGATCTCTAGTTTTACAAATTTTGTCAAATAACATAGGTACAAGTTGAGCTAGAATGATGGCCTTCTTATTTTTCTGAACCAGTCAGTTACCATTGAAGTACAGAGTTGTATTTTGATATCCCATGGATATGTTTTAGCAGTGAAGGATTTGTCAGGATTTACTTATTTCCTTTTGTTGTTGTCTTTGGTCTTGAGATATTTCTTGGTTACAAATAATCAAATTGTTGAACTAGTGTTATATTTCCCAATTTGTATTTGGTGGTGACTCTAAGAATATTTGCAGTAGTTCTCAGTTATATTTCTACTTTATTAATAATTTCTAAATATGAAAAACACTAGATCTTGGAGGATAAGTCATCCTAAAGATAAGTTACATGGTAAACTTCCAAGTACTTCATGGAATACCCAACCAAGAAAAGACAAAGCTGACAAAAATGCATCACATACTTGGAAACAAAAGGGTGATGTTAGAGGAGAAATCCCAATCCTATCAAATCAAGAAAGGAGTGCAACAGAGAATGAAAATTTTGTAGACCTAGGATTGGGAATGTATGGAGATTGTTTCTCTCAAGATGAGATGAGAGAAGAGGGATCACATCCTATTATGAAATTGACTCAAAATAATTTACTAGGGCATAATAGGAGATCAAGGAGTGGGTGTAGAGGTGGAGAAGATAGAGATCCTCCTTGTTTTCCTAGTGTTACACCATCTAAGATCCCTTATGTCCACATTGATGAGTTAGATGGATTCCATATTGGAAATTCAAAGTCTAAAACAACTATCCCTAACTCTAATGATATTTTTGATAAGGTGCATGATTTGGAGAGAAGAATCTAGGAAAAAATTGCTATTATAAAAAAAAGAGAAAAGGATAAAGAGGATGAAATTAGACAAGCTCTAAATAGGACCGGATAGTTAAATAGGTAATTATAAAACCTGGAAGTAATTAATGAGATTCTAGCACCTAAGATAAGTGAAGAACAACCTGTTCTCCAACAAGTCTCTGAAACTAGAAAACCTAAAGATAAAGGAAAATAGAAGGCTACTGGAATTTCCATAAATGAACCTACAAACAATAAGATCTCATTGAATCAAATGTCTAAACTGGATATGGATCTTGAAAAGGTTAAGAGAGAGAAATAGATCTTAGATTAATAACTTGAGAAAGAAGAATTGGAAGCTACTGCAATTGAAATGCAGAAGAAAATAGATTTTCTAAGACATTCCTTAGTGCCTTTTAATCCCACTAGCTCTACTTCAACCCATGGGTGGAAATAATGAAAAGTGTGCAACTACTGTTCCCCCACCAGTTTTAGTAAAAAAATTTGTTACAACGAGCACCAAAACTTCCACTTCTGAAGGTGATGGATCTCTTCAAAGAAGACTTATCCATGGTAAAAGGTATAAACAACTTTCTTTTATTGGCATTCCTAGTTACCCAAATGTTATTCTAAATAAAATTAGAGAAAAAATTCCTAAATTTTCTAGTAATAATTTAATTACATCTGAAGAGAATTTGAAGAAGTTTATAGATATGATGGATGATTATGAGATTGAATTTGAAGATGTAGTAATGAATTTATTTGTTAAATCACTTATTGAAGATGTTGGAGATTGGTTTAGGGGATTACCACATGGTTGTGTGGGATCTTGGGATGATTTTATTGATTTTTTCAATGACCAATATGGTGATAAAACAAATCAAGGTTGCATGTTAAGTGAATTCAATAATATAAAAAAAAAAAAAATGAAGAAGTTGTTGATTTTAATGTGAGATTTCAGAAAGCCATGCACAAGCTCTTCCAAGTGATGAGACTGGATGATAAGGTGTGCCTTGTTGTTAGGATTAACAAGGTAGAAATAACAATTACATGCAAATATAACCAATATCAGAAAAAAATAAACCACAGAGAAGAGAACACAATACACAAAGATTTAACGTGGTTCACCCAATCCCTGGGCTACATCCACCAACAACAAGTCCAATATTATTATTATCCAGTGATTACAACCTGATTACAATCTATAATCCCTTACATCTCAATTCTTCTGCAAGTACTAAAATCATACATTATGAAATCCCTAACCCTAAGACATATTATACAATATTTTTCCGCTTTAGGGTTATAATGAGTACAATGTACAGTACTTTCTTGGATAGTACTTTCCTAATCAGTCACTACAAGCTAACAATCTCCCACTTGGTGACTAATTAGTATCCACACTAAAAAACCTCCCACTTGAAGACTAATCCTATAGTGATACCGCTACCATATGAAGCTCCAACTAGATCGAACCACACTGGACTCAGTTGTTCCTTTATTCTATTCAATCTAGAAGACCAACTAAAGATGAACATGAGTTCAACTTCTCCCTTATTACTACCTTTGTAAAGATATCTAATGGATTATCATCTATATGAATCTTTTCTAGCTTTAACTTCCCATCATCCAAAACTGACCGAATGAAATGGTACCACAACTGTATGTGTTTTGTCTTTGAGTGAAAAGAAAAATTCTTCACAAGATGAATGGCACTTTGGCTATTTATATGCAAAAAGTTATCCATCTGTGGATGTCCCAATTCTTCCATGAAGAATTGAAGCCATATCATATCCTTGGTTGCCTTTGTAGCAGCAACATACTCTGTCTCTATAGTGGATAAAGCAACCACCTTTTGTAGTCAAGAAATCCAACTCACTGTTGTCCCACCAATAGTAAATACATAACCTATAGTACTCCACCTGCTATCTATATCTCCTACAAAATCTAAGTCAACATGGCCTTGTACAGTACTAGTAGAACCCCCAAAGTGTAAACACTTACTAGATGTACCTCTCAAATATCTGAGAATCCATTTGACTACATTCCAATGCTCAATACTAGGTTTACTCATATATCAGCTAACGACTCCCACTGCGTGTGCAATATCTGGCCTAGCACATACCATAGCATACATTAAGCTCCCTACAGCTAAAGCATAAGGTACCTTGGACATTTTAGCCTATTCTTATAATGTCTTAGGACACATCTCCTTAGTTAATTTAAAATGACCAGGCAAAGGTGTGCTGACAGCTTTGGCATTCTCCATAGAGAAACATTGCAACACCTCAATATAATCAGCCTAAGATAGAGACAACTTCCTATTTTTCCTATCTCTACAAATTTTCATACCAAGGATTTGTTTTTCTACCCCCAAATTCTTCATAGCAAATGAATGTGCTAACTGTTGTTTCAACCCCTTAATGTGATCCATGTTAGAGCCAGCTACAAGCACATCATCAACATATAAACATAAAATAATGTAGTTGTCATCATCTAACCTCTTAAAATAAACACAATGGTTAGAATGACATTGACTGTATCCATGCTCATTCATAAAAGTGTCAAATTTAATATACCATTGTCGAGGTGCTTGCTTCAATCCATATAAACTTTTATGCAATCTGCACACCAAATTATCCTTACCCTTGACCTCAAATCCTTGTGGCTAGACCATATATATTTCTTCATCCAAATCACCATGAAGAAAAGCTATTTTAATATCAAGCAGCTCTAAATGCAAATCTTCAGTAGCCACAATACTTAAAATAGTACAGATAGAAGTTATTTTAACAATTGGAGAAAATATCTCATCAAAATCAATACCCTTTTTCTATGCAAATCCTTTTACAACTAACCTGGCTTTAAATCTTTTCTTACCTCCATCCTCTTCTTTCAGCCTATAAACCCATTTATTTTGTAAAGCCCTTTTACCTGTAGCTAACTTGCATAAATCCCAAGTGTGATTTTTCAGCAAGGAGTTCATTTCCTCTGTCATTGTAGACTCCCATTGAATCTTTGTATCCACCTACACAGCTTCATTATAACATTTAGGTTCACCAACATCTATTAACAAAATAGAATACAAAGATGGAGATAATATTTTTGGAGGTCTACTTAGCCTTGTTGACCATATAACATTCACTGGGGTGTGTGGTATTTTTTGTTGCTATTGTTGTGAAGCATAAGAAACTACTGGAACATCATCTTTTGGAGTATCATCCAATACTACATAGTCATTTTTTTTCTTCTCATGCTGCTGCAACAAATCTTTGTACAATACTTTCTCATTGAATATGACATCCCTTCTTCTTACAATTTTATGATTTTCAATATCCCAAAGCCTATAACCAAATTCATCAATGTCAAATCCAACAAATATACATTTCTTTGACTTAGCTTCTAGCTTGGTTCTATTTTTAGAATCTATATGTGCAAAAGCTTCACAACCAAAGGTTTTTAGAAAAGAATAACTCACCTTCTTACCACTCCATGCTTCCTCTAGAATACCACAGTCTAAAGGAATAGAGGGGCCTCTATTGATTAAATAAACATCAAGTTTCACAGCCTCTTCCCACATGTTTTTCAGTAGCCTAGCATGCAACCTCATACTCCTTGCACGCTCCATTATTGTCTTGTTCATGCGTTCAACCACTCCATTTTCTTATGGAGTCCTTGGTATAGTTTTCTACCTACAAATACCATTAGAGGAACAATAATCTTCAAATTTTGTTCTGCAATACTCACCACCATTATCAGATCTAAGACATTTTAACCTTTTACTAGTCTCATTCTCAACCAAGCATTTCCATTACTTAAAAGTTTGAAATATATCAGATTTCTGCCTAAGGAAATAAATCCATACTTTTCTTGTTGCATCATCTATAAATATAACATAATACAAAGAGCCGCCAAGGGAAGATACCTGAGCTAGTCCCCATACATCTATATGCACAAGCTCTAATCTCTCATTTTTCTTTTCCTTCCCACTCTTTACAAAACTAACTCTCTTTTGTTTTCCATAAACACAACTTTCATAGAAATCCATACTGACACATTTTAGACCAGGTAAAACTTTCTTTGAATGAAGTAATTTCATACCTTTTTCACTCATGTTCCTGAGTCTATTGTGCCATAGTGCTATGTCAGAATCTACAACAACAGTTTGATGTTCTTCCTGCTCAACTGCAGCCACTATTCTTGAACATTCATTATCTTCTGAAATAATTAAAGTAGAAGGAATAGTATGACCTATACAAAGATATAAGGTGCCTACTTTCACACCTTTTTCTACTACTAAGGAACCTTTTGAAACCTTCCAATTTCTATCATTAAAAGTAACTGTGCAACCCTCATCATCCAGTTGCCCTGCTGAAATTAAATTCCTACTCAGCCTTGGAACATGTCTTACCTCTTGTAGTAGCCAATGATTCCTATTCTGCAACTTAATCTTAATTTTTCCCTTTCCAACTATTTGACGAGGTTCATTATCTCCCAAATAAACTAGCCCAAAATACCCTTGGACATAATCAAGAAAGTAACCTCTATGGGGTGTAGCATGAAATGAAGCCCCAGAATCTAAAACCTGTGAATCATCAATACTTTCTAAAGAAAGAATCAAAGAATCCTCTTCAGATTTATTACTTACCACATTTACCTCCTTGTTACCTTCTTGTTTTTCTCCTTCTTTATTCTTCCGAGACCAGAAATCTTTCTTCTTATGACCTAGTTTTCCATAGTACCAGCAATCATTTGGCCCTTTGGATTCGAACCTCTTTCCCTTTGATTTTCCTATTGATTTCCCATGATTTCTAGAGTTATTTCCTCTCTCATTGGTTCTACCCCTACTTTGTGCATTTAAGGCACTACCTGATGTAGATCCACCTGAGCTTTTCCTATGAATTTCCTCACTCAGAATAACACCAATAACATCATCATATTTTAGGGTATTAGAACTAGAAACATAATTACTAATAGCCATTACCAATCCATTCCAGCTTTCATGCAAAGAACACAAAATCAAGAGAGCCCTGACTTCTTCATCAAAAATAATATTGATAGAAGTTAATTGACTTGTAACTATATTAAACTCATTTAAATGATCAGAAAATGACCCACCTTCCACCATTCTCATATTAAACAAACACTTCATGAGAAATGCCTTATTTGAAGCAGAGGGATTTTCATACAACTTTGCTAGGGTTTTCATCAAATCTTCAGTCATCATTTCTTGTGTAATATTGAATGCCACTAATTGTGTCAAGCATAATCGAATACTACCAAGAGCCTTTCTATCAAGAATTGTCCAGTCCTCATAAAAAATGCTTTCTGATTTATTGGCTTTTCCTTCCAATGGCCACCATAGATCCTTCTGATAGAGATAGTCCTCCATTTGCATTTTCCATAACTGAAAGTTCTACCCATTAAACTTGTCAACCTTCAACCTACCCTCATCTACCATTGCTCCCACTCAACTGTGAGACTCCCACTAAACCATGAGATCTTCCTATAGAGGATAACTGAAAAACAACCTCACTCTGATACCACTTGTTAGGATTAACAAGGTAGAAATAACAATTACATGCAAATATAACCAATATCAGAATTCAATAAACCACATAGAAGAGAACACAATACACAAAAATTTAACGTGGTTCACCCAATCCCTAGGCTACATCCACCAACAAGGAGTCCAATATTATTATTATCCAGTGATTACAACCTGATTACAATTTGTAATCCCTTACATCTCAATTCCACCACAAGTACTAAAATCATACATTATGAAATCCCTAACCCCAAGCCATATTATACAATATTTTTCCACTTTAGGGTTATAATGAGTACAGTATATAGTACTTTCCTGATCACTCACCACAAGCTAACACTTGTAACCTATATGAATTATTTTGATGCTAAGGTGGGATATCTCCTCAGAGATAAGAATCCAAGATATGTTAGAGAAGAATATAGGATTGTAGTTAATATTGAGAGTAACAAGAGAGTTGTAGGGAAGTTGGGTAGAAGAGAAGAATTGAAACCTTCCAAGCCAAATAGGAAGGAAGTAGGTAAGCCTCCTAATACAAAGGGTAGAGAGGAGGATAATATGAAATTGATCTTGAATTCCTTGAAATATTTATAGCATGTAGATAATAAGAATAATAGGTCTGCAAAAAATAATGAGAGGCCTCCTTTCAATAACTTTAATAGGAAACCAAGGCCACAAAACTTTCCCTATAATACTCATTGGAAAGATGGAAAACTTGTTTCTCAAGCTAAGAAGGATAAACCTGATTTCAAGACTCTTGACCCTTTACAAAGGAACACTATTAAGATGAGTGATGACATGCCATGGTGTGTAGCATGCCAATAACCTTATAGTCTTGAATATTTTTTTGTTTCTCTAAATATGTCTGCTGGTGAAGTGAAAGGAAATGAGGAGGATGAATCATATGATAATAGTGGATGTGTCATGACCTCTTGACATCTATAGGATGAAGTTGATTCTATAGATGAAGATGAAAATCAGGACGTTTCTAGCTCACAAAGTAGAACAAAGGTATATCATCAACATTTTTTCTCAGATGATGAAGATGAAGAGGAAGTGGATGATATAAGGTGCAATGATGAGAAAGGTGTAGAATGTTTTGTGCTAAGAAGACCATCTGATGAAGAAATTGAAAAAATAACTGCTGACATGGTTACTCAAGCAAGGAGTAGCTATGTATTAAGAAATAGAATGGTTAGTAAGGTAGATGGTAAACCATCTAGTATGTTTATCAAAGAAGACAAAAATGATACCAAGTAGACACCAAAAGAGGTAAAATTAGTTGAAGGTGTCAAAAAGGTTAAGATTAGGATAGATAATAAGTTAAATAGTCAAAATATTATTTGTAAAGTAAAAGTGAAAACATGAGAGACAAGTTTTCCCCCTCCCCAAAAAGATGTTAAGCAATCAAAGAAAAATGAACCAAACTTTTCCATTCAAGCTGAGTATAGAAATATTGTTGTTATAAATCAAGATTTTACTAATGTAAGATATACTCCAGTTGATAAGGGCCAACTATTATTACGGATCACTATCAAGGTCCCATTGTTGGAAATTATAAGGAAAGGGGAACATAAGGAAAATGCCCTTTCATGGGTAAATGGTGTACCTTCAATTGAAATCAAAAAATCAGAAGGGAGTAAAAAACTTGACAATGCAAGAGATAAATATGAGAGTAAATGGAAGGAGACAAAATAAATTGTTTCTGAAATTCCTTAGATTTACTTAGATACAAATTTTGTAAATACTTTTGTAGGTGTTGTGGATCCCTTTTTTCTGACTTTAGTGATAAATGGAAAGATGTTTAAAAAATATATGATTGATTTAGGAGCATCTAGCACTATGATGCATGTTGAAGTGATGAAGTCAATATGACTACAAGTTGATGCTCCACATGGGAGGTTTCAAGATATGGATTCTAGAAAGGTACCGACCATTTTTAGTATTAAAGCTTTGCCTTATAGGCTAGTTGCTTACCCTGACAAGTTGTTGACAATGAGTGTTCTTGTTGTTGATATTCCTCCTCAGTATGGGATGTTGTTGTCAAGAAAGTGAAGTGCATCTATGGGAGGAAGTATTTGGTGTGACTTATCTTTTGCAAATTTTAATATTTATGATCATAATATGAAGATGTATAGGGAAACCAAAACCCCTCACATGATTGAGGAAAATGAAGATGCAAGCATGAATTGTTTCCTTAGTACATATATGGTTTCTTTCCAAGTACAAGACAAGCTATTTAAAGGAAAGATGAAGCCTATGCTTTTGTCTGAGGATAATAATAACTTATCAGACCAAAATGGATTGTGGACTATGTACTTTGATGGTGCAAGTTCAAAGGAATGTGCTAGAACTTTTAAATTTTCTTTTTGTTTGTTATTCACATGTACAAACAATATTACAAAGTATGAGGCATTGTTAATAGGATTGAGATTAGCCTCAAAACATGGGATTAAAGAATTGAAATTCATTGGTGACACTAGACTAGTAGTCTCTCAAATTAGGTCAAAGTATGCTTCCAATAACAAAAGATTGAAACAATACCGAAATGCAGTTTGGGATGAATTGGAAAATTTTGAAACTTTTGGTATCGATTAGATGGATAGAGGTAGGAACATAATGGTTGATCTGTTAGAAAACATTTCATTAAGGCCTAAGGATATAACATTTGTAGCAATCTCTGAGATAGAAGTTTAATCTAGGCCTTCTATACCTGACAACATTGAAAACTGGCAAGTTTTTTATGATGACCTAGACATTCGAAGATTCTTGCACTATGAAGAAAGTTTTGCAAATGAAGATATTGATTTCAATGGATTTGTAGAAACCATAGATGGAAAGGATACTATTTTTGGGAAAGAGGTCCTACAATTGAAATCAAACAAAGTCTGAAAATACTTTTGATAATAAAGACAAGCCCTATTTTACAAAATCTATGAAAAAAATAAATGAGTTGGAAGAAGTGAATTCGGGAACAGCTAAGGCTCCTAAGAATGTTTTCATTGCTAAGAAGCTATCTCCCAAAATTAAAATATCATTGATCGATATTCTAATAAAATATAGGCATGTGTTTGCATCATCATATGATGATTTAAAGGACTATAGAGAGGATTTATTTCAGCATGAGATTCCACTAAATGAGAACACAAAACCTTTTAGACAAAAGTTGAGACCTGTGAATCCAATATTAGCACCCAAAATGCAAGAAGAACTTAAAAAGATGAGAGATACTAGAATTATTGCACCTATATGACATTCAACATGGGTATCTAATCTAGTTCCAGTAAGAAAGACTAATGGTGGCATTAGACTCTATGTAGACTTTAGGAATTTGAATATCAATTCACTGAAGGATAATTATTGTCTGCCAAACATGGATGCCATGTTACATAGGGTCACTGGGTCAGAACTAATGTCCATGATGGATGGATTCTTAGGTTACAATCAGGTAATGGTGAAGGAATCAGAAAAACATAAAAATGCATTCACTACTCCATGGGGCACATATGTATATATGTCAAGATTCCTTTTTGCTTGACAAATTGTGGAGCCACTTTTCAATGAGCTATGGATGTAGCTTTTGTATAATTCATAAACAAGTTTCTAGTGGTATATCTAGATGATATGACTGCTTATTCAAAGAAATAGGATCAACATTGTAATCATCTTGAAATAATTTTTATAAGAGATTTCAAATACAGAGTGTCTCTTACCCCAAAGAAATGTGCCTTTGGCATTACAAAAGGTAAGCTTTTGGGACACATTGTGTCGAAAGACAGAGTTAGGATTGACCTTGAAAGGGTTGCTGTAATTGATAAAGTACCTCCTCCAAAAAATGTTTCAAAACTAATTTTTCAAAAAATAGCATTCCTATCTCCAAGATGCTAAAAAAGGGTTCTAAGGTAGAATGGGATGAAGAAGCAATTAGGGCTTTCTCTGAGATCAAACAAGCTATCAAGGATGCTCCTATGTTAAGGACACCTAATTAAATTAGGCCAATGAAGATATTTTCCTTTTCTTCTTTTCATACTGTAGTTGATGTGTTACTATAGAAGAACTCAGAAGCATTTGAGCAGCCTATATCCTTTTTTAGAAAGTCCTAACAAGCAGCTGAACTAAAATATGATATAAATGAAAAGTAGGCTGATGCCTTGGTTAAGGTTGTCAAAGATTTTAGATGCTATTTGGTTTGAGAAACTATAGTTGCATATGTACCTAGTGTTGCAGTAAAATATATTCTAGTACAAGAGGAAGTTGTAGGAAGGAGGTGTAGATGGATCAATAGAATCCAAGAATTCAATATTCATATCCAAATCACAAAACTAGTCAGAGGTCTAGGACTAGCCAAACTTATGGCCCAGAGTAACTTGTATGATAATCATATTAACATGCTTGAAGAGGAGAAAAGACCATACACTTTTGACATGGACTGTTGTGACTGGTACAAAGACATTATGGATATCTATAGAAGATGATTCTTCCTCTTGAAATGGCTGATAATAGAAAGAGGACTGTTAAATTACATGCTATGAATTATGTGATTTCTAAAGGTGAATTAAGGTAGAGGAACAATGAGGGGGTCTTGATCAAATGTGTTGATCATGACAAAGCTAAAGACCTATTGCAAGAAATGCACAATGGTGTATGTGGTGACCAATAAATGGCCAAAACTATCATACATAAAATATTGAGGTCTAGTTTCTAGTGGCCAATTATTTTCAAATATGCTTATCTTTTTGTTAGAAATTGTGATGCCTGCCAAAGATTTGTGGGTAAATTAAAGTTTGATAGAAACTTGCCCTTGAAGTCTATATCAGTCAAGACTCCTTTTTAGAAGTGGGGTATGTACTTTATTGGAGAGATACCAAACAAATCAAGTGGGGGTCACTCATGTATTTTAGTGGCAATAGATTATTTTACTAAGTGGATTGAAGCAATTTAGACTAAGAGAGCCACTAGTAAAGTGGTGACTGACTTCATGATGCAAAATATCCTTACAAGATTTAGATTCCCTAAGACTATTGTTGTTTCTAATGTCATGTGCTTTAGGTCTGAAGAATTTAACTTTTTCTACCTGTAGTATGGGATTCAAGCCTCATATTCATCTCCATACCACCCCAAGGTAATGGTCAAGCTGAATCTAGAAACAAGAGCCTCATAAAGATTTTGAAGAGAGTGCTTGATAAAAACAAAAGGGCATGGGATTCAAAATTGCAACAATCTTTGTGGGATGATAGAGTAACAGTGAAGAAGGCAAATAGTTGTGCACCTTTTGATTTGGTGTATGGAATTCATGGCAGATTGGAACAAAACAATTTGTTTCAAATATATAGGTTCATCCAAATATATGATGACAATTTGGATGATGAAATGAAGATCAGAATGGATGACCTGATACAATTGGATGAATCAAGAAGGGAGGCTCATGACAAAAATGTCAAGTAGTAGCTTAAATGTAAGGATCTTTATGATAAAATGACTACTATCAAAAATTTTGATAGTGATGATCTGGTTCTAATGTGGAATGCCATGATTGAGCACAAAGGAAAACATGGTAAGTTTTATCCTATATGGTTGGGACCATACCTTATTGATAGTAAATAGGGGTCAAATTCTTATATTATCAAGGAGCTAACAAAAAATATTCTTGAATTGCCAATTCATGGATAATTCTTGTGTGAGACCTATTAGATAGTCATATTTATACTACTTTTATTTTTATGTTATCAATACTTATTTCATAGACATACTTGACTATTTGAAGCACTTATGTATTAAAGGATCTGTTGAATTCTATGTTATATGTTTAGTACCTAATTATGTAATCAAGGTACACGTGAGATACTATATGTTTTCATTCAGTTGCAGTTATGATGTTCTCACATATGAGTTATATGATGTTTTAAAACTACTGTGATGAAAATTTGGTTTAGGAAACCAAAGTTATGCTTAGTTGATTGATTTATAGACATAGTTTTAAACCATTTAATTGGACCTACTAATATGTGCAATGAGTGTGCAGGATAAGTTGACCATGGATCTAAATGCGGGGATCTAGTTTTGGAACATATGTTTTATATCGTGCACTCCAAGGTCCTCTTTGTAAAAGAAATGTGGACCTTCTTGTATAGTCTTTCATTCGTAAATGTGGTTTGCATGTGTGTAATTAATTTAGTTAATGTCTATGTGAATTAGCCATGTCTTTTGTTTTATTAAATGTGCCAAATTTGGAAAAATGTGGCTTAAGTGATGGCATGGTTAAGTATTTTATATTGATTGGGTCAAGGGCTTGACTAGGGTGATACCTTAGGGTTGAATCAACTAACCTTGGGTTGGGAAGTTTCTAGAAGTCAACCAAGACCATTAATCCGTGCATAAACTTTAGGTGGGGTTTAGGAGGTTCATTTGGGCTCCCATAGGTTAACTGGGGTAAATTTTAGCTACCCAGGTTGATACTTTAGGTGTTAGGGGTCATTTTCAACCCATTAAGAGCCTTAAAACTCATTTATGACCCCTCTAAACTCAAGGTTTTCATTTTGGTCTAAATTGAAAAGTTGTGAGGTTTTGGTTTACCTCTCTCTTCTTCCCAAACTTGCATTCAACTCCATTTATGGTGGAAGAAGGTAATGGAAGTTTCTTCCCCTCTTCTGATTGGCTCCTAGATTTTAGGAGGTTTGCCTATTTAGGAGAAACTTGGAAAAGGGTTTAGTTGATCACCCACTCTCTATATTTGGAGACCACTCTTCTTAGAAAAGCTTGGAAATGTTTAGTTGATCCTCAACCATAAATGTAGACCCAGGATCATGCAGAGTCTCCCATGTGTGGATGGATAAAACATGGGGTTCCACGATACCCATGATGCCAAGCATGGCCTACAGGCACCTAGGGGGGCAATAAGGAGAATCTGACTGAATCTCTTGGAGATGATCTTCCCAAGTCCATGTGTGGCTTGGGACATTTGTACATGTATTGGCTTCTCCTCCTGAAGGTCCATCTCTACCCCATTTTCAGGAAGGTCTCTTGGAGGCCTTCCTCTTGTAAACTATGCTGGGAATTTGATTTAATGCGTCATTAGAAATATATCTATCTATATTCTAGTGTTAGTCCTTTTAGCTTCCCATCTATCGTAGGTGATGATGAGGATCTGAACATTTCCCTTATGGTTTCATCTGGAGACTTGACAACGGTTTTAGACTTGAAGTCATAATTTTTGAGCACCATTGACTTTTGGTCAACACTAGTCAAACTTGAGACAAGTGTCTTGGTTTGCATGCATAACCCTTTCAGTTGAGTCTTAGACCTTGGTTGTGTTTTTAGGAAGCCTTTGTTGAACAATTGACTTTTGGGTCCACTTAGTCAAACCTTGGACATCACCTTGTTTTATGTGCATGTAAACTTACCTATCTTATTCTTAACCCTTGTAGAACATTTTTAGTCACATTTGGGCTTAGTTGACTTTTTGGTCAACTCTTAGTCAAACCTTGGTCAAAAGCCTTGATTTACATGCCCTGGTATTCCTTATGGCATTTGATAACCTTTTATCTCATTTGCACATACTTTTGTGCATAGTTAACTTTTGGTCAACTCTAGTTGACTTTTAGTCAACTATCTCGATTTGCATGTCAGACAGAGCTAGTAAGCCTAGGGAACTCTTGTAGCTTTGTTTGAGTTGTTTGATGCAGTTTGACTTTTGGTCAAACTTGGTCAATTCTTTTATGGTTGACCTTGGGGTGTTGCTAGACACTTCAATGTTTCCAGTCATTAGTTTTTCTCTTTGCACCATTTTGCGTGCACATGGAGACTTGTGCCAATTAGGGTTTCACTTCCTAGTTGCGTAAATATGTTTAGTATAGATGGTTAGTAGGTTTAAAAAAATAAATTTGTAGTTATGTTTTGCTCAACTTTTGGGCATGACATTTTGGTATCAGAGCCCGGTTTAGTTAGCTTTGGGAACCTAACCCACTTCTTAGTTGCTAAACTTTTGTCTTGCTGTGTGTGTAGGATGGCTCCACTCACCCGATTAGCTCGTAGGCGTGGACGTGGGCGTAGATGTGTCTCTTTATCCTAGGAAGATGTACAGCTAGAGTTAGAGGTTCGAGAGGAGAACTAGGCTCCACCTCCCAAACCACCTCCCAATGGGAATGTAGAGTTACTTTAGGCCTTTCAGAACCTTGCAGGACTTATTGTTGATTGTTTGCCTCCAGTTGCACCCCATAATGTACAATAGGGTATGGAAGGACGTGGGTCCTCAGCTAGGGAAGGTAGTATGAGTCCTCCTAGGTTTGCAGAGGTTAAGGCTGAGCCAGAGGTTGGTTCCATCAAGGGACCAGAGCCTCCATGTGAAACCTATCAGATAGTCATATTTATATTGCTTTGTTTTCCATGCTTTCAATACTTATTTAATAGACATACTTGACTATTTGAGACACCTGTGTATTTGAGGATCTGTTGAATCCTATACTATATGTTCGGTACCTGATTATGTAATCAGGGTACACTCAAGATACTACATGTTTTGATTAAGTTTCAGTTACGAATATGTTACATATGATGTTATATGATGTTTTAAAACTATTGCGATGAAAAGTTGGTTTAGGAAACCAAAGTTATGCTTAGTTGTTGGATTTACAGACATAGTTTTAAATCATGCAGTATTGATGTAATTATGTTTATATCATGTTGATTGGACCTACTGATGTGTGCAATGAGTGTGCAGGATAAGTTGACCATGGATCTAAATGCAGAAATCTAGTATTGGAACCTATGTTTATACCCTGCATACCAAGGTCCTCTTTGTAAAAGAAACATGGACCTCATTGTATAGTCTTTTATTCGTAAATTTGGTTGCATGTCTGTAATTAAATTAGTTTATGTCTATGTGTTTTAGCCATGTCATTTGTTTTATTAAATGTGCCAAATTTTTCAAATTGTGGCTTAAGTGTTGGCATCGTTAAGTATTTTATTATTATTTGGGTCAAGGGTTTGACTAGAGTGTAACCTTAGGGTAGGATCTATTAACATTGAGTTGGGAAGTTTCTAGAAGTCAATCAAGACCAGAAATCCGTGCATAAATTTTAGGTGGAGTTTAGGAGGGTCATTTCAGCTCCCATAGGTTAACTGGTGTCAATTTTAGCTACCCAGGTTGATACCTTAGGGGTTAGGGGTCATTTTCTACCCATTAAGAGCCTTAAAACTCATTTATGACCCCTCTAAAGTCAAGGTTTTTATTTTGGTCGAAATTGAAGAGTTGTGAGGTTTTAGTTAACCTCTCTCTTCTTCCCAAACTTGCATTCAACTCCATTTATGTTGAAGGAAGGCAAGTGGGAAGAAGGGAATGGAATTTTCTTTCCCTCTTCTGATTGGCTCCTAGATTTTAGGAGGTTTGCCTATTTAGGAGAAGTTTGGAGTAAGGTTTAGAGGATCACCCACTCTCTAGATTTGGAGACCACTTTGTTGGGAAAAGCTTAGGAGAAAGGCTAGCTTTGGAAGGAGTTCAAGTTTTCAGAATTTCAACTTGCTTGGAGTAAGGTTGGTCTTTGTATTAACTTTTGTTCTTTCAAATTTTTGTTGAGCTTGGAGCTCCATTAATGGAGTCCATGGCTTTTATGGTTCATGTTGTAAAAATTTATGTTTTGAAAAAATATTGTTTTTACTTTGTGATTTCATTTTGGGATGGGTTTCTTCAAGGTTTACTCACCTTAGGGAAGGTGGAGTAACCTTGAAGGGGGTAGTAGGATGTAGACCCAAGATGTGCAAAGTCTCCCATGTGTGGAGAGATAAAACATGGGGTTCCATGATACCGATGATGTCAAACATGGCCTACAGGCACCTTGGGGTTATAAGGAGAGTTAGACTGTATCTCTTGGAGATGGTCTTCCCGAGTCCATGTGTTGCTTGGGATATTTTTATCTTATTCTGGCTTCTCCACTTGGTAGTCCACCTCTACCCTATTTTCAGGAAGGCCTCTTGGAGGCCTTCCCCTTGTAAAGCCCAGTTGGGAATATCACTTTATTATTTTCATGTCTTTCTTGTTTTCCTTCATGCTATGGTTGTCTGTTTGTACCCCGTTTCATTTGGATCCCCTAGCTCGGGGGTGGCCTTGAAAAGGCCTAGGTTGGGAGGTGAGCCTGTGTGGTCAACCATGCTTAAACAGGAACCCAGATGACGCAAGGCTTGTAGAAATTGTGGACTTAGAGAAAATCTCAGTTCGAAACTTCTAATTTTCTTTCCAAATTGTTGTAAATTTAATTTCAAGTAAATGTCAAATTTGGAATTGGGGATTCCTTGTAAATCAAACATTTGAGTTTGTAGAATTATTTGAAAAATTGAATTGGAAAAATGGAGGATTTGGGAAAGTTGGGTCATTATGACAATGTAAAACAAAAAAAATTGTATTCTCCATTTAAATTTCGTGTGTTATAGACATCCAAATTTTTAGAAATAAATAAATGAGAAATTTTATGTTATTTTGTAAAAAAAAGATTATTGGATTATTTGGTATAAGATTTTAGGATATTTAGATGCTAAAGGTTTAATTATTTCGTTAGTGTGGTAGAGAAAAGCAAATCTTCAAATTGATGATTAATTTATTTAATTTGAATTTTGATTACAAATGAAATTGATGTATTAAGTACAAAATTTTTTTTATTAATTTATTTGTTTTGTACTTCGTGTATTTTTTGAAATATTTCCCAAAAAGTAAAATGATCAAAATAAAAAATTTACAAATACAAGTTATTAAGAATGTATTATGGATTCCATATATGCATTTAAAATAAATAAATATTAGGGCTAAATGCCCGTTGTTTTATGTTTCAGATTTCTCATTTACACCAGTAAATAAAATAATAATAAAAGTTAGTTTTATAAATATATGCTATTTACTTTTAAAATAAAAGTTTACTAAACTAATTATTGTTTTAAGTTATTTTTTTAAAGGAATGGGAGGGGCCGGTTAAAACAAAAGAAATTAAACTACATTTTATTAATATTTAGTTTGTAATTTATTTTATTTGATTCTTTTTATATATGATATTAAAATAGTTTTATAATAATGCTTTTAGGATTTATTTAAAGATTTCTTCTTAATTGGTTAAATATGAAGTTTTAGAGCAGTTATCTTTTTATTTTATTTTATTTTTTTGATATTGTTATGTTTATATATTTCGTTCAAGAGATTAGTTTTTTAATAAAATTATTTATAGACTTTTTAAAAAAAATTTCTTGGGTAATTTATAAAAACTTCATTAAATGTTTGAGTGGGGATATTTTACTTAAGTGATAGTAAGGGGTAAATCCTTGAATATTTTAACTTGAATATTTACCTTGAAATTTTTTTATTGTTTTTAAATTGGTCCTTTTAATGAATAAAAAGGATTAGTTTATTTAATCAGTGGTATATTTAAATTAGTTGTCATGGTAAAGGCAAGAGTTCATTTAATTTATTTTTGTATTAAATAATATAGTGAAAATTATTATGCTAAGACATGGTTAACTTCTAAATAAATGAAATGTAATCTTATTTAGATTAACTTGTTTTAAAAGAGTAGATTATTTTATTAAAGTTTTATTTAAATAGTTTATTAAATAATCTTTTCTGATGCTAATGATTTATTGTTATCAATTTATTTTATTTTTATATATCATCACCCTATGGTCTCGTCTTGGGTTTCATATGACCTTATTATACTTGTTGACCAAATCTCATGCATGGTTGACTTTTGGTCAACATTAGTCAAACCTTGGACTTAACCTTGTTTTGCATGCACAAACCCTTCCCTAACGTATTTTAACCCTTGTAGAACCTTGTCGGTCATGTTTGGGCACAACTGACTTTTGGGTCAACTCTCAGCCAAACCTTGGTCAAATGCCTTGGTATGCATGCACAAGTATTCTAGGTTGAATTTTTGTACCCTTTTAGTTTAGTTGAGCATATTTTGGTGATGGTTGACTTTTGGTCAACTTTGTTTGACTTTTAGTCAACTATCCTGATTTGTGTGCCAGTCAAAGCTAGTAGTCTAGGGAACCTTGTAGCTTTGTTTAGAGTTGTTTTTTAAGGGTTGACTTATGGTCAAAATTGGTCAAACATGGTCAACCTAGTATGGTTTGACCTTTGGGGTATTTTTAGAAACTTCAATATTTTCAGTTGCCTATTTTCTCTCTGCACTATTTAGCGTGCACATAGGGTCTTGTGCCAGTTAGTGAATTCTTCTTAATTGTGTTGGTGTGATTGTTTGTAGTTGTTTAGTAGGTTTTAGAAAAAATTCATAGTTGTGTTTTTCTCAACGTTTTGGGCATGACACTCCACCCAGAGATGAGGTTCGCATATATGAGAGACCACCTCCTAATACAGGTGAGGTGATCAGATTATAGAGCTACTTCGACTTAACCCTCCACCTTTTTCGGGATCTATCAAGGGTATAGAGGCTAAATCTTGGCTTATAATCCTTGGATGGTGTTTTGGATTGCGCCCTTATGTGAGTAATCATAAGGTATGTATGTCAGTTCATCTGCTGAGAGGGATAGCCTCCACATCGTGGAGACAAGAAGAGTTCAAGGGCCACATTGTTATGGACACACTCACTTGGGAAACCTTCTTGGAAAGGTTTAAGGCCTGATACTTGTCAGAGCAGTTCCGTCAGTGTCATATAGATGAATTTCACAATCTACAGCAACAAGGAATTTTAGTGGCTCAATATGAGATAAAATTCCTCAAGATCCTCCCTTATGTAGAGTACATGAAGGATGAGAAACTACAAGTTAATCGCTTTATCAAGGAATTGAACCACACCTTATATGGCATGGTACGCATGACACCACTAGGAGACTTGCACTACACTGTTGAGAGAGTAGTCATAGCTGAGGAGATTAATAGAGGATCTCAGAAGCGTAACTCCTCACATCAGTCTTCAAGATATCAAAAAACCCCTTGGAAGGGTAATCATAGGAATAATTTGGGGAATTTCAAAATGCCATATCCTCAGTAGTAGCAATAGTCCTAGCAGAGTCAGGCACCAAGGCCACCACAGGGTCAGCAGGACTCAAAGCCCAAGCAGTGGAACTCTCAGGGTTCCAAGAAGGGACAGAAATCAGAGGCCCCTTATACACCCCCAACATAGTCTCAACAACCCTATAAAAGGGGTTATAGTGGGTCTACTCAGATAGGAGGATCCAATAGTCCAGACCTCAGGGAATTTAGGTTCAGACTCAAGGCCCATGTTATACTTATGGTGCCATGGGGCACATATCCAAGAAATGTCCTCAGAAGGGAAATTAGTGGACAACAATGTCTAAACCTAGAGTTGCAGACATGGGCCAGTCCCATAGAGTGTTTGTAGTGGTTGACAACCAGAAAGCAAAGCATCAGGCCACGATCATCGAAGCATCAGGTATGATCAGAGGTAGTGAAGTTTCTATCCTTTTTGATACTAGAGCTACTGACTCCTTTGTTTCTCCATTGGTCGTGGAGCATTGTGGGCTAGTGGCAACTAGGTAGGACGTTAGATGGGAAGTTGAGTTAGCTTTAGGAGCTAGAGTATCGGTTACCTCTTTGGCTAGGGAGTGCCCGATTCAAATTAGTGGTTTGACCACCTTAGAAGACCTTAGTCTTACACCTCTTGGATCTTACAGACTAGTTCTTTGCACGGATTGGCTATATGTTCACAGGGCCAGGCTAGATTATCATAAGAAGATGGTCAAATGTTTAGATAATGATGAAAATGCTACCATGATTTCTAGAATGTAGAGGCCTATATCCCTTTGTATGATCTCCACTATGTAGCTTAAGAGAAGCATGCAGAAGGGATGCCAGATGTTTTCTATCACCATCAGTGATTGGGAAGATGAGGCAGAGAAGGAAACCTCATTGGATGACCATCCCATACTACAAGAGTATGAAGATGTGCTTCCTTTGCAGCAACTTGGTATGCCACCTCGAAGGGTAGTAGACTTTCATATAGATCTAGTACCAGGAGCAGAACCAGTTTCCAGAACACCTTACAGGATGACCACTAATGAGCTTAATGAGCTCAAGATAGAACTTGAGGAACTATTAGAGAAAGGACACATTCATCCTAGTGTTTCTCCTTGGGGTGGTCCTATGATCTTCGTGAAGAAGAAGGATGAATCTCTTAGGTTGTGCATGGATTATCAACAATTGAACAAGGTAACCATCAAGAATTAGTATCCACTTCCTAGGATCGATGACCTGTTTGATTAGCTTAAGGGTGCCAGAGTGTTCTCCAAGATCAACCTTAAGTTGGGGTATCACCAGTTGAGGATAGTGGATAGTGATATCCACAAGACCGTGTTCCACACCATATATAGCCACTATGAGTTCACTCTAGTTCCATTCGGTCTTACAAATGATCCAACTGTATTCATGAGTATTATGAATGGATTATTTTATACTTTTCTTGACAAGTTTGTGGTGGTGTTCCTTGATGATATGTTGATCTATTCGAAGGATGAGAGAGAACATGAAGAGCACCTGAGACAAGTTTTGTAGTACCTTACAAATAATCAGCTTTATGGGAGCTTGTCCAAATGTGCCTTCTTTAGATCATAGGTCAAGTATTTGGGCCATGTGATATTTGGCGATGGGATCTCTGTAGTCCCATCAAAGATTGAAGCCATTATGAATTGGCCATCACCTACCTCAATGAATGAAGTGAGAACCTTTATGGGTTTAGCTAGTTATTACAGATGGTTTGTTGAATTGTTCTCTCGAGAAGCACACCCTATTACTTCTCTTTAGCGAAAGGGAAAGAAGTTTGAGTGGACTGAGAAGTGTGAACGAGCTTTCCAGGAGCTCAAGAGAGCATTGACTAGTACACCCATTCTTGTTGTGCCAGAGCTTTCAGCAGAGTTTGTAGTTTGCACATATCCTTCCTTAGATGGTTTAGGGGTAGTTCTTATGCAAGATGGATGAGCTATAGCCTATGAGTCCAAGAAACTAAAGACTCACGAGCTCAACTATCCTACCCATGATCTCAAACTTGCAACAGTGGTGCATGCTTTAGTGCGATGAGGACACTTCCTTTTAGAACATCGATTCAAACTTCATTTAGACCATCAGAGTCTACAGTACATCTTCACTCAACTAAACCTTAATGCTAGGCAACAAAGATGGATGGAGTTCTTGTGTGAATATGATTTTGATGTTCACTATATCAAGGGGAAAGAGAATGTTATCATAGAAGCTTTGAGTAGGAGACAGCATGAGCTTTCTTCTATGTCTTCAAGCACAAATTTGAGAGATCACATTCTTCACCACTTGCATGATGATGAGTTAGATGTAGAAGTCAGTGAGTTGATTCAGTCTTAGAGACCCCTTGAGGGGAAGTATGTAGATTATTCCTTGGAGTCATATGGACACTTACGTCATAGAGGATGCATCTATATACCTTCTTCCAGAGGTTTGTGAGAGTTTGTCATGCTAGAGGCCCATAGAACCCCTTATGCAATGCATCCCAGAGTGAAGAAGATGCATGCTGATTTGAGACAGTTATATCATTGGCCAGGCATGAGAATGCAGATTGTGGAGTTGGTAGCTAGGCGCCTAGAATGCCAGAGGGTGAAGGCGGAACACTGAAATCCAGGTGGACTACTTCAGCCTCATGAGATACCAGTGTGGAAGTGGGACACCATATCTATGGACTTCATTGTGTGTCTTCCTATGTCATCCCGTTGTCATGATGCCATCATGGTGACAGTTGACACGTTGACCAAGGTGGCTCATTTTTAACTAGTGCATACTACATTTACTGCATCGTTAGTGGCATAGGTGTTCTTATGAGATATTGTCAGACTGCATGGCATATCACATAAGATCATCTTAGATAGAGATTCTCTCTTCACTTCATCCTTTTGGAGAGAACTACAGGCAACTTTGGGCACTAGGCTCAATTTCAGTCCATCCTATCATCTTGAGATAGATGGACAGATCGAGAGGTTCAATCAAGTTTTAGAGAACATGCTTTGCATGTATGTTATGGACCTTCAAACTTGGTGGGAGGAATACCTACACTTAGTTGAGTTTGCCTATAACAATGGGCAACATACATCTTTGGGTATGCCATTGTACTAGGCTCTCTATGGTAGACCATGTAGGACACCACTCAGTTGGGATAGGATCGAGGAAAAAGTTTCTATTGGTCCTGAATTAGTCAGGGATATGGAGCAGCAGGTGGCCTTGATTAGGAAGCATCTTGGAGAGGCTTAGGATAGACACAAGAATTATGCCGATGTGAAGAGGATGAATCAAGCTTACTTAGTAGGAGACAGGATCTTTTTGAGAGTGCAACCGCATAAGAGTCCAATCTATTTTGGAAAGGGCTCTAAGATAGAACCTCATTTTGTTGGACCTTTCGAGATCCTTGAGAGGATAGGACTAGTTGCTTACCATTTAGCTTTTCCACCTAGCCTATCACGCATCCATGATGTGTTTCATGTTTCTATTTTGCAAAAGTATGTTTATGATGAGTCTCATGTGATAGATTGGGATGCTTTGTAGGTAGAGTCAGATAGACATCTGGCATTGGAGCCCATACGTATTTTAGCCTGAGGGACCGTGGCACTTCAAGGAAGGGCACTGGACTAGGTTAGGGTCCACTGGGATTGTTATCATGAGGTCACAGCTTTAGGGGAACCCTCACCTCTTTGATGAACTCCAAGAGGAGGTTCATGCCTAGAGGGGGTGAATGTGAGACCTATCAGACAATCATATTAATACTACTTTTATTTTTATGTTATCAGTACTTATTTCATAGACATAGTTGACTATTTGAAACACTTATGTATTAAAGGATCTGTTGAATCCTATGTTATATGTTCAGTACCTGATTATGTAATCATGGTACACTCGAGACACTATATGTTTTCATTTAGTTTTAGTTATGATGTTGTCACATATGATGTTATGTGATGTTTTAAAACTATTGTGATTAAAAGTTGGTTTAGGAAACCAAAGTTATGCTTACTTGATTGATTTACAGACATAGTTTTAAACCATGTAGTACTGATGTAATTATGTTTATATCATGTTAATTAGACCTACTGATGTGTGCAATGAGTGTGCGGGATAAGTTAACCATGGATCTCAATGTGGGGATCTAGTTTTGGAACTTATGTTTTATACCGTGCATTCCAAGGTCCTCTTTGTAAAAGAAAAGTGGACCTTGTTGTATAGTCTTTTATTCATAAATGTGGTTTGCATGTGTGTAATTAATTTAGTTAATATCTATGTGAATTATTCATTTCTTTTATTTTATTAAATGTGCCAAATTTGGAAAAATGTGGCTTAAGTGATGGCATGGTTAAGTATTTTATATTGATTGGGTCAAGGGCTTAACTACGGTGATACCTTAGGGTTGAATCAGCTAACCTTGGGTTGGGAAGTTTCTAGAAGTCAACCAAGACCATAAATCCGTGCATAAACTTTAGGTGGGGTTTAGGAGGGTCATTTGGGCTCCCATAGGTTAACTGGGGTCAATTTTAACTACCCATGTATATACTTAGGTGTTAGGGGTCATTTTCAACCCATTAAGAGCCTTAAAACTCATTTATGACCCCTCTAAAGTCAAGGTTTTTAGTTTTGTCTAAATTGAAGAGTTGTGAGGTTTTGGTTAACCTCTTTCTTCTTCCCAAACTTGCATTCAACTCCATTTATGGTGGAGGAAGGAAAGTCGGAAGAAGGTAATGGAAGTTTCTTCCCCTCTTCTAATTGGCTCCTAGATTTTAGGAGGTTTGCCTATTTAGGAGAAACTTGGAAAAGGGTTTAGTTGATCACCCACTCTCTATATTTGGAGACCACTCTTCTTGGAAAAGCTTAGGAAAGAGGCTAGTTGGAAGGAGTTTCAAGGTTTTCAGTTTTTCAATCTTTGCTTGGATAAAGGTAGGACCTTGTGCTATTTTTTTTATTTCTTCCATGTGTTTGAGATTAGAGCTCTATTAATGGATTCCATAGCTTTTATGGATCATGTTTTAGAGATTTTGTTTTGTTAGAATGTTGTTTTTAATTCATAACTATATTTTGGGATGGGAATTTCCAAGGTTTACTCACCTTATGGAGGGTGGACTAACCTTGGAGGGGGTACTAGGATGTAGACCCATGATCATGCAAAGACTCCCATGTGTGGAGGGATAAAATATGGGGTTTCATGATACCCATGATGCCAAGCATGGCCTATGGGCACTTGGGGGCCATAAGGAGAATCTAGCCGAATCTCTTGGAGATGGTCTTCCCAAGTCCATGTGTGGCTTGGGACATTTGTACTTGTATTGGCTTCTCCTCCTGAAGGTCCACCTCTACCCCATTTTCAGGAAGGTCTCTTGGCGGCCTTCCTCTTGTAAAACTATGTTGGGAATTTGATTTTATGTGTCATTAGAAATACATCTATCTATATTCTAGTGTTAGTCCTTTTAGCTGCTTGGCTATCGTAGGTGACGATGAGGATCTGGACGTTTCCCCTATGGTCTTGTATGGAGACTTGACGACGGTTTTAGACTTGAAGTCATATTTTTTTAGCACCGTTGACTTTCAGTCAACACTAGTAAAACTTGAGACAAGTTTCTCAATTTGCGTGCACAACTCTTTCAGTTGAGTATTAGACCTTGGTTGTGTTTTTAGGAAGCCTTTGTTGCACAGTTGACTTTTGGGTCAACTTAGTCAAACCTTAGACATCACCTCATTTTACATGCATGTAAACTTCCTTATCTTATTCTTAACCCCTGTAGAATCTTTTTGGTCATGTTTGGGCTTAATTGACTTTTTGGTCAACTCTTGGTCAAACCTTGGTCAAAAACCTTAGTTTGCATGCCCTAGTATTCCTTATGGCATTTGATAACTTTTGAGCTCATTTGCACGTACTTCTATGCATAGTTGACTTTTGGTCAACTATCTCGATTTGCATGTCGGATAGATCTAGTAACCCTAGGGAGCTCTTGTAGCTTTGTTTTGAGTTGTTTGATGAAGTTTAACTTTTGATCAAACTTGGTCAATTCATCTATGGTTGACCTTAGGGTGTTGCTAGACACTTCAATGTTGCCAGTCATTAGTTTTTCTCTTTGCACCATTTTACGTGCACACAGAGACTTGTGCCAATTAGGGTTTCACTTCCTAGTTGCATAAATATGTTTAGTATAGATGGTTAGTAGGTTTTTTTTTTTTAAAAATTGTAGTTTTGTTTTGCTCAACTTTTGGGCATGACATCTTGAAATTTTACTTCTGATGAAGTCTCTTTATCCATGAACAATAGGTTTTAGGTGTGTACATTTTGTCCATATTTTATTTGTTTCAGTTCAGTCTTTCTTTCAGTTGTGTGCGTATGGGTAGTTGTTTTTTTGTAGATGGTTTACTCTTCAATTGACTCAAAATTATTGCTATGCCTATGAGAGGCATACATCCCCAGACAGAGCCATTGTTAGCCTATTTTTGTGTTATAGAAAAAATCTATTGAAAATGGTATTTTCTTGCAAAAATATGATGAAAATTGTCTAAGGTATGAAATATTTAGGTCTTTTTTGTTTCTAGGGTTTCAAAAAAATCATTTTTTAAAACCTTCAAACCCTATGGTCTTTTATTTTCCTTCATTACCTTTTCATGCTTAGTTACAAGCTCCCAGTCTCATTTGTTAAAGTCTTGTTAACCCCCGTGAGTGGATGAGTAGTTAAGTTTCCTTATCACTAGCTCATTGGCATTTTAAAAGTTTAGAGGGTAACCAGTGTGACCTCGTGAGTGCCTAGTTCAAACCCTTTTTCTCTCGGTCATAAACTATTTTAGAACCTTGTCACTAACCTTAGAAACCCAATGACGGTTTATGTTCTTCCTTCAGTCACTAGATCACAGACTTGTTTGGTGGTTAGTGAAATCCTTCACAACCTAGTGAGTGTTAAGTTTGATGCTTGTTGCTAGCTCGCCAGATGAAGTAATAGTTAAGTGAAACAATCCGTGAGGGGGTTATAGAAGAAAAAAGGTAAAATAAAAAGTGTTTCTTGCCAAGTCATGGGTAAGAAGGCGGTTAAGAGAAAATATTGGTGACTTGTCAAAAATGGTAGAAAATACTAGTTGTGGACTCCCTATGGTTAAGAAGGAATGACAAAAAATGTTGGTGAGTAACTGAGGATTCTACAAAAGTCAAAAAGGGATATGAAAATAGCTAATCATTGTGTGACACTTGTCGCTCCTGACGTCCGGTCCCTGGGTTGAAGGAATTTAATGTATAAATAGATTAAAGATGATTGTGTAGTGGGAGTGTTTCCTCAATAAAAATTTGCAAGGTTGTTAGTGATCGTAGGATCATGCCTTACCACCACATGTCCACCTCGATGAAAAAAGTAAAGCGGTGGGTCCTCAGTGCTAGGTAATGCTAATATGTTATTTTCTTATTGGTCAATGAGGAAGTGATGTGGAAAGTTAATTTTTAAACCAAATAAAGGTTTTGTTTAATTTAATGAGAACCACATGATGTGTCGGTAAAATTTGGAGATCAACAACCATGTTTTAAACTTGAGTATTATTCATTGCCAGTCGATTATTTGAATTGTTGAGAAGGGTCCTTTTAGTAGGATTAAAGTTAGTGAGCCAGAAATGACAAACCCAATTAGATTTTCATTTGTTCCAATGATAGTTGTAGGTAAGAATAGATGAACAAGATGTTAAGGTGGCCACCATGATTTGATTTATTTTCCTCGAGCGCTATTTTAGTTTAATGCAAAAGACTGATATTTTGAAGAAGGTAGCCAAGGTATGATGGTTATCAATGATTTTCATTCCCTAGTACACACAAGGTTGCTGAGATGTTTCTGGCATTAAATTTTTTGGTTACAACAAGAATCTTTTTCATCTAATAATGGTAGTTAGCCTGTGGTGGGAAAAACCAAAATTGTAAATTAGATTTGATTTGATGCTTCCAATTTTTTAGGCCATCATGTTTGCATTTACTTATTGTTGTTGCAAAGTGATGAGGTTTTTGCTTTTCCTTGGCCAAATGATGAAATGTTCAAATCTTGGGAAGACAAGTATACCTCAGAAGAAACAAGGAAAAAAGAAATCCCCACTGATGCTGCAATAGGTGGCACTTCCCTGGTTTCTTAAAAGGAAAAAATCACAAAAGGAAAATATTGTGAAAAGGAATGATGACTCAGACAAGGACACCACCTGGTAGGAGATGAACTAATTTTGGAATTGTTAGCAGATCTTGGAGAGAAAATCAAAGGATATCATTGTAAAGTTGCAACAATTCAGTTATTTTGTACTGATGGTATTTTTTCTTATCTGATGTGACACCTTTTTGTCATCTTCCTAAATTATCTAAAGCTTGTTGTAATCCTTACTCTATAAAAGGATTTCCAAGATCATTTATAAAAGGCTGTAAAATTGAGAGAGCAAGTTATTGCATATTATTTTCAATCAGGGTTTTAACAGACTATAACTAGGCATTATTTGTTAGAGAAATAGAAAGCTTTAAAGTCTTTAGCTATATTGGAGTGGTATATATTTGAAGCAAAGTGTATTCAAAAAATGATTCTTCATACTTAATATAAGTATCCATATTATTAATGTTGTGTTGATTTTCTAAGTTTTGAATTTTCTAATTCATTGTATAAAGTATCTATGTATATGTTGGTATTCCTTAGCTTTGATCTAGGATCAATTTAATATACTTTGGATAGGGCGTAGACTCTTAAGATTTACACAAGGATATTTTTAAGCAGTGAACTTTTTGGTGGCTTTATTTTTGGCTTTGAATCTTTGACAAAAATTGGTTCCTATATTATGCTTATGCATTAGGATATTTCCCAAAGGATAAGACACTGATTAGAAGCAAGTATTTTCTATATTGATGTATGTCTAGTGAAGTAGGGTTTCATTTTTTTATTTTAAACAAATGCCATATTTAAATTTTACCATATTATGGTTGTTGTTGTATATCTTACATGATAATGTAGGATCAATAAATGACTAGTTATCATTTAGTATTCTCTTATCATTATCTTCTTTGTAAAGATGGATTAGGTATACCCTCCTTGGTTTTGCAGAACTAGAAGTGTAGATGGAAGTCTTGTCCCTATAGTTATTCCAGTAACCTTAAGATTTACCTTATATTAGGAACTAACCATTCTTTAAAATCAGTCTGAGGTATTGGTGGCTCTCAGAGCATAAAATCCTAAATTTTTCAGGAACCAACACATATCATGTGATTATGTCTTGGAATAGATTAAAATTTTACAACAAAACATATTTCTCTTGTGATGCTAGATTTTGTATGAGTTAGATTAAATAATCTTTAACCATTGATCTATATCTTGACTCATTTATCTTTGGATACTCATCATCTCTTGATAGTTTGAATCCTATTTCCATAAGTGTTCCTACAAGTTTTGAATCATCCGGTCCAAATTTCCTTAGTAATTCCCTCACTTACCTAGCTCGGCTCATAAAAATTCCTCATTTAGATTGTTTGACTTGTAGTCCCAGAAGACATTTAATTTCTTTTATCATGAGAAATTTGAATTCATTTTACATTTGTGATGCAAATTATTTACTTAACTTATCATCTCCTCCAAAAATGATATTTTCAACAAAGACCTACACAATGAGAATATTCTCATTATCAATCTTAAGGTACATATTACTATCAAAATTTCCCCTTTTGAAACCAAGATTGAGTAAATGCCCATCCAATCTTGAATACCATGCTCTAGGAGCTTATTTTAATTCACATAGAACCTTCTATAGTGAACATACCATTTCTTTTTTTATCAATGAGCTGAAATCCATCTGGGTTTTCAATGTCTACTTCCTCCTCTAATTCTTCATTCTAAAAGACATATTTGATATGTATTTGATAAACCTTGGAATTCTTATGAGAAGCATATGCAAGGAATAATATGACTACCTCCATTCTTATTTCTAGCATAAAAGTATCACCATAATCAGTTTCTTCCATGTGTGAATTATGTTCCAAACTTTACTTGATCCTTATAGCTTCTCCTTCTCCATTAGACTTATTTTTAAATATCTATTTGGTACCATTTACAATTTCTTTAGATATTGGGACAATAATCTATTTGTCATTTTTCTCAATCTTTGATATCACTTATTCCATTCATTCAATCCAAAAATCATCTTTATAGGATTCTATTTCATTCTCAAACTCTATGTGACATTAAGCATATTTGATCTTGCATAGTCCCTCTCTTGTTTGAGATATTTTATTTATGTTACTATTAATCTGTTCTTCTCTATGATTTAACCTTATACATCTTGGCATCATTTTCTCTAACACAGACCGTAGCTCTTCTCCAATATCTCCATAACTTGCAGCCACTGATATAATTAATAAGTGTAGGTGGTTTCTTTAGGAATCCATTAACAAATTGATTGAACATAATCATTGAGATGATGTGTGACTGTTAGAATAATTGAGAGGGGGGCTGAATCAATTAAATCAATTATCCTACAGTCCCAAACTCTCAAATGTATATTTCAAATCAATTTCAATAATTTATGCAACTCAGGAAGATAAGATATCAATCTATCCATTCATTTACCGAATACCAGTAATTATCCAAATTGTGATTACCAATTAAATCAACTATGCAGTATGTAAAGTATGATAGCAATTTAATCATAAAAAATAACACATAACATAATGATTAAATGTGGAAACCCTGCTAAGGCAAAAACCACCTAGGACTGGTAACCCAAAATAATTCACTCTTCTGAAGTGAGCTCGGTTAGGAGCCAACCCTGTTAAAGGTTACAATTCACACTGTTAGGTGTGACCTGGTTAGAGGATTTATCACTAATAGTTAAATTTTGACCACCATTCACTATGGGTCAACAAAATAACAATCAACATTCAACAAATGTCATATGGAAATACAATAAGATTGTTAAGTCCACTCGGTTAAGAGATTTTGTTGAATCGATGGTTAAACTAATATATTTCAGATCTGATTCAAATACAACTCAATTGCAAATATTAAAATCTATGCTATGCTCATTAAATTCATTGTATCATTAATTAATTCACTTCCTCAATATATCCTCAACTTACTTCACTCGATAAATAGTTCTCTAATGCCCAGTTATGCCTGCTGCTTGGTTTTGTCTATAACCAGTTTGATCAGGAATGCATGAATAAATCTTCACATGAAATCTTCTGCAATCTATATTTCATCTGGCATGTTTCAATAATGAAACTCATGTCTCTTAAATAGACAATTAAATCATTTTCATATCAGCCATCGTATTTTTCCTCTTAATCTCCTTTGTCCATTTTTCCACTTAAAGCTTCCTCAGCAGATGTGTCCATAACACATTTCAATCTCATTCTTTAGATCATCTTTGAATTTTTCATTCATGGATCTTACAACTAACTTCATCATTTACCTTGAAATCATAACAATTTCCATCTCATCAATTTCAGTCGATTGAACTTAGTATTTAATGTTTTCATCCATACTATGTTAATATTGAATGCGTTGGTGATAAATAACTCGATTATTACTATCACTCGGTTTACACTGCATAGACTCGGTGTACATAGAAGTCTTCAAATTACCAACCACATTAACTTGTTCAAATCAAATCTCTTCTTCATAATAGATTAATGTAACATGCTCAAGTCAACAATATAAAGCCATAGAATCATCAATAAGTTACCCAATGTATGCCTTATCCTTATCTATCATATCCATCTTTTCCTTATGTAGATATCTCATTTCTTCATCTTTTCTTCCATCTACAGATGTTCAGATATTTTTAACTATCATGATAATTATAGTCAAAACTAGTTGGCATCAATGACAATATATTGACTGATTTAATCATCTTACATATCACTTTACTAGCTCGGTGATCTCTAATCACTGTTCTTCAATTCATCAAGATATTCAATCAATTTTAGTTCATCAATCTCTCGCTTTGGCATTGATGGCAACACAAACAGTATGAAATATGCCATACACATACCAAACATTTATTCTACAACTATGTAGGTAAATTTTGTAGCTCCATAAAGCTCTCCCTATCTTGAAATTGAATATGTTTAATCACTACATACAACATTCCATACAGACTCTCCCTACGGATTTGATCTTTTTCATCTCTCCAATTCTTTCTCCCTTGAGTGGATAGATATTTCAATCTCTCTCTCTTTCCATATTCTCATCAATAGATATTTCATGTGAAGTTCCTCTCTCCCTTTGACAACAATGCCAAAAGAAAATAAATAACTCTACAATAGCCAAGTAATTCTCTGTTGTTTGGTCCAGATCAAGTACCTTCATGTACTGATATACAATTCTTGGTTCCAGCTTCTCCAATCTTTCACAACCTTAGGAATCCTAAAGTATGAGCTGTGTGCAACAACATGAATGATTTTCTAATAAATTGTATGTTGATACAACCTCTTGATCACCTTAGTGACCGATAGATAGGGACAGAGCCCTAGTCTAGTCTTCAAATACTCAAAAGTGTCCTTCGATAAGGGCTTGGTAAAAATATCAGCAAGTTGTTTTTTAGATTTCACAAATTCTAGTTTCACTTTCTTCTCTTGTACTTTCTCCCTCATATAGTGATACTTAATAGATATATGCTTGGTTTTTGAATGCATCACCTGATTCTTAGAAATATTTATAGCACTAGTGTTGTCATAATATATAATCATTGGGTTAGTGATTACCTCATTCATTCCTTCCAACAATTATTTTATCCAAGCAATATTTGAACAATTTGCAACAGGAACAACATATTCTGCTTCAAAAGTAGATTGAGAAATGCATGCTTATTTCTTGCTTATCCAAGTCACAAGCTTGTCTCCTAAAAAGAATGCTCCACTAGTTGTGCTCTTCTGGTCATCAATGTTTCCAGCCCAATCTGCATCTATATAAACTTGGAGTTCAAATTTTCTTTCCTTTGTGTACCATAAACCATAGTCTGCAGTCTTCTTCAAGTATCTCAGAATCTTTTTAATAGCAAACATATGTGAATCTTTAGGATTGGTAGAAAATCTTGCCACAATCCCAACTGCATGTGCTATATCAGGCCTACTGTGTACAACATACATCAATTTTCCAATCATTAATCTGTATAGTGTTTGACTTACCTCGATAGATTCATCATCCTTAATCAACTTACATCCTATCACCATCGGTGTTCCTACCAGTTTTGAATCTTCCATGCCAAAAGTATTTAACACTTCCTTAATGTATTTTGATTGTGTGATGAAAATCCCATCATTCTTTTGTATAATCTGCAAACCTAGAAAGAACTCTCCAAACATTGACATCTCAAATTCCTTTTTCATTTCATCAACAAAAGATTTTCAAATCAAATCATGTCCTCCAAAGATTATATCATCAACAAAAATTTCAGCAATCAAAATATTATCATCAGATTCTCCTTTCATGTATAAATTATTGTTTTCACTTGTCCTTACAAAGAAAATACTAATAAGATAAACATGTAGTCTTTCATACCATAGTCTCAGTTCTTACTTCAGTCCATACAAAGCTTTGTGTAGTCTACATACCATATTCTTCTGATTTGGATCAACAAAACCTTCTGGTTGTTCTATGTAGACCTCCTCCTCAAGAATTCCATTAAAAAATGTTGATTTCACATCCATTTGATATACTTTGAATCCCTTATGTGCAACATATGCAAGTAATATCTAGACTCCTTCAAGTCTAGCCACTAGTGCAAAGGTTTCACCATAGTCTATACCTTCTTCTTGTGCATATCCCTTGCATACAAGTCTTTCCTTATTCCTAGTGACCTCAGCATTCTCATTTAACTTGTTTCTGAATATCCACTTAGTACTAATTACATTTTATCTTTCAGTCTCAGTACCAATGTCCATGTCTTATTCTTCTCAATTTGTTCAATTTCGTCATTCATAGCCTTAATCCATTCTTCATTTTCAAGTGCATCTCTAACATTCTTAGGCTCAAAATCACAAACTAAGCATGTGTTTTGTCTTAACTTACTTCGGGTCATCATGCTAGATTTCTTATCTCCAATGATTTGACTATGCAGATGGTGTCTTCTGACAAATCTTGCGAGTACTTGTTGTCTTCTATGCTCATCATTCGGTTTAGGTTCATTCTATTCCTCGATAGTTTCTTCCTAGTTCTTGGTTTTTATTTGTTGATTCTCGGTAGCATTTTCCTGATGCTCAGTAGACTCAGCCTGTGGCTTTGGTAGATAGTATGGATGCTCAATATATGTAGACCTACCATAGTCTTCCAGTTCCTTCCTACTTTCTTCATCATTCTTTTCAGCAAACTCATCAACTTTTACATTAGTAATTTCAATCAATTTATTAGAAGCCTTGTTAAAACATTTATATGCTTTACTCTTAGTAGAATATCCTAAAAATATTCCTTCATCACCTTTAGAGTCAAATTTTCCATTTGTATCATCTTTTAGAATATAACACTTCCTTCCAAAGATTCTGAAATAAATTACATTTTGTGTATATCCAAACCATAACTCATAAGGTGTCTTGTTCATGTCTTTCTTCAGTTGAACTTAGTTCAAGGTGTATACAATAGTGCTAACTATTTCCCTCCAGTACATTTGTGCAACATTTTTCTCAATCATCAATGTTCTGGCACAATCAACAATAGACTGATTTCTTCTTTTAGCAATTACATTATGCTGAGGTGTCCTTGGTGCAGAAACCTACGTTTTGATTCCATGCTCATTACAAAAGTTAGTGAATTCATCAAAAATAAACTCACCTCCTCTATCAAATCTTAATCATTTTAAGTCTTTCTCGGTTTCTTTTTCAACTTTAGTCTTATACCATTTAAATAATTTGAATGCCTTAGATTTTTCTTTTAAGAACATGACTACCATCATCCTAGAGTAGTCATCAACAAATAAAATGAAATATTTGTCACCATAGTAGCTTTGAGTTCTCATAGGACCATACAAGTCGGTATGTACCAACTCCAAAATACCTTTAGATGAATAGTCTTTACTTTTAAAACTAGATTTGGTCATCTTTCATTTCTGACATTGATTACACATAACATGATCAAGTTTGGTTAGACTCGGTAGACATCTAACTCTTCTCTTTTTACTGATCTTAATCATGTTATCAAAGTTTACATGACACCGTCTCTTATGCCACAACCATGCAGCTTCATTTTTCACCAATAAACAAGAAGTATGAGCATTTTCAAGATAGAATTAATTACCTTTTGATTGTCCTCTAGTACCAACCATCTTTTTGATTCCATCATAGATTTTCACCTTCTTTCTTTCAAATGCAACTCAGTGACTTGAGTTATTCAGTTGTCCTACACTCAACAAATTGTAGTTAAGTCATTTTACCCAGTATGCATTATCACATCTAATCCTATCATTCAATAAGATAGACCCTTTTCCTTTCACTTTACAAGGTGTATCATTTCCCATTTTCACTGATCCTCCGTTATAGTTCTCAAGATGTTCAAATTTATCTTCATCACCAGTCATGTGATGTGTATAACCACTATTAATGATCCAAGTATCATTCTTACTAACTTTAGAAATAAGGGTTGTTTCTACACACCTTTCATCTTCCTCTGAATCATCTTTCATTGCAACAAATACCACCTTAATTTCATCATCAATGTCAGAGTCAGTGTCATTCTCATCTTCTCCAGCATGGTAACATGCCTTCTTTCCTTTATCTTTATAATCTCGGTTGTTTCTATTGTAGTGTTGGTTTCCTCTATCATTTCTTCTACCAAACTTTCCATCACTAGATCTATCATTGTCTTTATCTTCTTCTTTCCTATTAGGACATCTAGCAGTAATATGGCCAATCTCTTTACAATTAAAACAAGATAAAGGTAACTTTCCCTTATACCTTCCTTTACCTTTTTGAAGTCTTCATGCCATAAGTGTTTCAATCTCATCAAGCTCATCTTCACTATCACTATCACTTTCATTCTTTATCTTATGCTTACTGCTAGATTTACCAATATTTAGAGATGACATAAAAGCAAACTCAACACTTGGTACAAAACTATTGTTATAATTGTTCAGCTCAAAAGTAGTTGGTTTTCCAATCAAACTATCAAGTGTAAGAGTGCTATTAGGTGCAGACCTCATCTCATGAATATAAGATATTCTAATTGCATAGACAGGTAACAAAGTTCTCATTATTTTACTTAACATATTATCTTCAAAAATAATACCTCCCACCCCTCTAATAGCATTAACCACTTCTTTGATTCAGTTAGAGTATTGTGTGATGTTCTCTCCTTCTTTCATCTTCATTTCATCAAATCTACCTCTTAATCTTTCAACTTTGGCTCTCATTACATTCACATCACCACCATGAACAAGTGCAAGTTTATCCCACATTTCTTTCGATGTAGTGCATGCTTTGACATCTTCAAATTCAGCATCAGTTAGAGCAGGAACAATCTCTATCATAGAAATATTGTGCTCATGTCTATCTCTCAACTAATCAATTGTCAAAGGTCTAATAATTGGTTGTATGTATCCATTGTCTATTAGATGTAGAGTAGATTCTCCAATTCTAGATATGTGAAGCCTCATCCTGCTTTTCCATGTTGTGAAGTTCTCTTTGTTCAACTTAGGCACTTCCCTCTTACACATCTTGTGATCTTTTGCTCAAGTCCTTACAAATTTATCCAAGCAACCAAGACACTCTGATACCAATTGTTAGAATAACTGAGAGGGGGGTGAATCAGTTAAATCAGTTATCCTATAGTCCCAAACTCTCAGATGTATATTTCAAATCAATTTCAACAATTTATGCAACTCGGTAAGATAAGAAATCAATTTTTCTGTTCATTTATCAAATACTGGTAATTATCCAAACTCTAATTACCAATTAAATCAACTATGTAGTATGTAAAGTATGATATAAAAAGAATAATAATAAACAACACATAACATAATGATTTAACATGAAAACCTTGCTAAGGGAAAACTACCTAGGACCGGTAACCCAAAATAATTCACTCTTCTGAAGTGATCTTGGTTATGAGCCAACCTTGTTAAAGGTTACAGTGCACACTATTAAGTGTGACCTGGTTAGAGGATTTATCACTAACAGTTAGCTTTTGACCAACATTCACTATGGGGTCAATAAGCTAACAATCAACATTCAACGAATGTCATATGGAAATACAATAAGACTATTAAGTCCACTCGGTTAAGAGATTTTGTTGAATCAATGGTTACATTGATATAGTTTTGATCTGATTCAAATAAAACTCAATTGAAAATATTTAGAGCTATGCTATGCTCATAAAATTCATCTGATCATTAATCAATTCACTTCCTCAATATATCCTCAACTTACTTCATCCGATAAATAGTTCGTTGACGCTCGGTTATGCTTGCAGCTCAGTTCTGTCTGTAACCAGTTTGATTAGGAATGCATGAATAAATATTCACGCAAAATCTTTTGTAGTCTATATTTCATCCGGCATGTTTCAACAATGAAAGTCATGTCTCTTAAATAGACAAGTAAACCATTTTCATATCAGCCATCAAATTTTTCCTCTTAATCTCCTTCATCCATTTTGCCACTTAAACCTTCCTTGGAAGATGTGTCAATAACATGTTTCAATCTCATTCTTTAGATCATCTTTGAATTTATCAGTCATGGATCTTATAACTAACTTCATCCTTTACCTCAAAATCATAACAATTTCTAGCTCATCAATTTCAGTCGGTTGGACTTAACATTTAATGTTTTCAACCATACTCGGTTAATACTAAATGTGTCGGTGATAACTAACTCGGTTATTACTATCACTCGGTATACAGTGCATAGGCTCGGTGTATATAGAAGTCTTCAAATTACCGACCATATTAACTTGTTCAAATCAAATCTCTTCTTCATAATAGATTAATGTAACATGTTCAAAACAACAATATAAAGCCATAGACTCATCAATAAGCTACCCAATGTATACCTTATCCTTATTTGTCATATCCATCTTTTCATTATGTAGATATCTCATTTCTTCATCTTTTTTTCCATCTACAGATGTTCAAATGTTTGTAACTATCATGATAAGTATAGTCAAAACTAGTTGACATCAATGACAACATATTGACTGATTTAATCATCTTACATATCACTTTACTAGCTTGGTGATCTCTAATCATTGTTCCTCAATTCGTCAAGATATTCAATTAGTTGTAGTTCATCAGTGACTTGTATAGAAACATATTACAAAGTATGTTTTTGGGAGAGAGAGCATTCAACATCTTCTAAATCACCCAAAAAACCATAATGTATATTTCCATAGAGGAGATGATCATAAACATGTTCATGGAGTGATAAAAACTATAATCTTGACTGAGGACAAATATATATTTGAATGTCTATCAAGAAGTGTGAAACCATTCAAATGTAATGGGAAGTTTCAACAATTTCAACATAAAAATTACTTAATATATTTTGACATAGTAGTCAAAACCTATTCCTCCTATTCTCAAATGCCTACTATAAACATATACATCTTCCCATGTGATGGTGTCTAGAAAAAAAAGAGGTGTGAAATTGCAAATAAAATCCATATTCATGGCTATCCTACTCATTGTGACCCTAAGAGGGCTCCTTACTAAAACTCCCTTCTTCCCACTACAAAACAATTTGGAATGGAAAACTATCTAATCTTATTCAAACAGCCAAACCAGTGCCCATCTTGTGAAAATCAAAACAACATAAAGAAATATTTATTTTATAACAACTAAAAATGTAAAACATAAAAAGAAATTTTGAAATATGAAGCTTTGAAATGTGGTTCAATGCAAAAACAAATTGGTTTGAACAAGGCCTACAAAGTGAGATCCTTTTGGTCAATAATTTTTTAGACTGTTTGCAAAAATGCATCCAGATCGACACCATAAATAATCTTGTGATCTACTATTACATTGACCAGAGGGATAATAATAGAATGTCAATCAAGGGCCTTGGCACACTGAATAATCAATGCCTATCAACTAAATGCATGTGTTTAAAAGTTTCAACTATAATTTTCAAGTTTCCCTAAATACAATTTTATTCCATATTAAGGCCAAACAAAGCTCACGTTCACCATGAATACTATGTTAAAAATTTATTTAATAAATTCAAATGAAAATACATTAGATACAACCTCAAAGAAACCATCCCTTTGAAGACAAAAACTTTACAAGCATACTTACAATGCCAGGAGAGACAAAATTACATCAAAATGATCCACACCAAACATGCCCAAATTGGACAACATGAAAGTCCCTGCAAATAGAATATTTGACTAAATAAACTCAAGAAAAGCCAATCAAAAGCATGTAAAATTTGTAAAACATAAAAAGTGACCAATGGAAGATTTTTGGTTAACATGACGAGATGCTACTAAAAAGGAGATGACTTAGTGGGCGGTTCTATACAACTTTAAAAGCTAAATCTACCACTTGAGAAAACCTGTGGTATATTCTTGAGGTTGTAGTTTCTTGGCTCGAGCCTTATCAACTAATTCATTCCATTTCCTAGATAGAGTATAGATATCAACCTAAATACAAAACATCAATTTTACACAGCTTAATTAATGCACTTAATTGCATTATAAATTCCATCCATGAATAATACTAATGCTCAAGGCTACAAAATAAAAACAACGTAGAATTTAAGATATCAAACACAAAAATGGCTGGATATATTCTAGAAACCATGTCTGCATCCTGAAGTACAAGTGTAATTAGGTCTCCATCTATGGACACAACCATTGAAATGTTAATGTTTCTATTGCATGTAAAACTTTTACCATCTCTGCAACTTGCATTCACCATTGGGTGTTTAGCTAGAGCCAGGGAAACAATGTTTGTGAGAAAGGATGTCATCATTACCCCTTTAGATTTGATCTGCATGAGTACAACTTTGAAAATTTTATTAAAAAGTTTAAACTTGGTTGGATATCAGAAGTGAACAGAATCTACTATACTAATGGTCCATAATAAATTCATAAAGTTTCAAATGTCCATAAAACTTATCTATTCAAAAGTAAACATAGATTACTGAAATTGAAATCCACTTGGACATAGACAGTCTAAAAAACATAGTGGGTTTAGGCCATTTTTCTATATTTTTATTGAATTGACAATGTACTATAACTAATATTAAGGCGTCAATTGATCATTTCTCTTTATTAAATTGGAAAAGGCATTATAGAAACCATACTAAGGGAATGGGGAAACCATGCTATGCATATTGAAAGTTAGTTACAAGAAACAAAAACATAGCTAAAGGGTTTAGAGTAATATTTTATAGTTAGACAATGCAAATATAGGAGTCATGACTATCACCCAATCGTGACTACAATTAAAAGGTCAAGATGGAGTACTTAAAGAGAACTTCCATCACCAAATCCAACTTGTATCCAGAGAGAATGGTGCAAACCAAGAGGTAAATAAAACAACCTCAAACAAAAGGAAACCTACGAATTATAATTGTTGACTCCTTTTTCTACTAAAAAATGAGATACCTTGATATACTCGGTGATGTTCTTTCATTATATGATGATTTCTTAATGTAAATTCTCTTGGATTTTTTCTTTCATCACACATATGGGTGAATATTATGGTTGAATCTACTTGTCTTATATACATGATAGTTACATAAAATATGGTATCTTCAAAATTAATTACAATAAATTTTAATAAGGCATTACACTTCTCCATCTGATAGATTGTGTAAATAAAGCATCAAATAAAATATCTGCCACGTGCGTATTTGGCATAAAAGGGCTTGTACCATCACATGTGTGTTTAATTTCATCTTCTCTATAGTACCTAAAGCATATCATGACTACCAAAGAAAAGATGTCTAATTTTCAAAGCCCAACTATTTGGAACTCATGTTTTAGATTTAAAAAACTTCAGTAATAATTATAGTACCTTATTTTTGGTGAATTTATATCTAACTACTAGTAGTTTAAAAAGAGGTACAAATTAAAAGGAAAATGCATTAATTTTAAAAAAAACTATCATAAAAAAAATTGCAACACAAACACCCTGATAGAGGATTGCAACATATTGTGGGGGGCCATGATTATTGAAGAGTCCATTTAGGATTTTGTTCCATTTGGATGCTATCGCCATGGAGTAATAATTATGATAATCCTAATTTAGGGAATCATGAACTTTTAATAGAAAATGAGAAGATTCATTTTATAGCATAAGGATATAGGTCACATTGGTGAGGAAGGCCTACGAACTTTAAAATATAAAAAGAGGGGCTAATTGATTGTTCCCTAGACTTGATATTTCTAGAACCATATATGGATAACAAAATCAAGTTAACTTCTATGCAATATTTCTAGATTTGTAGGAAATTTAGATTTGATTCATAATTATTTATTTGGTCTAATGTATGTACTATTTACAAGAAAATATCATTTAATGCTCCTTTTATTGATGATTTCTTCAAGAAATCAAGGCCAAGGTCTATTTGAATTTCAAAGAGTTCAAAGTTCTTATTGAGAACCAGATAGAGAAGAAATTAAAGGTTTTGAAGATAGATACTGATGGAAATTTTTTCAATAGTTGGAAAGCAGTTTATGGGCACAAGTCTGAAAACTTTAATACACCAACACAATGTCTAGATTACCCTAGATGGGTGTTGATTTGGCATTCATAACCTCTTAGGAAAGTTATTGACTCTTTAAGGTAGTATTCATTAATATTTAGCAATATAAATTTTTGCTTTCATTACAAGTTGTCTGAAAGGGAAAAAGATCAGTTTCTTTTCAACAGTTATGGAATTTTCTTTTATGGCAGTTACAAATTTAGTTTCTAGAAATTTCAAAATTCCTATTGCACTACAAATGTCAGATCTCAGAAACTATATTAGCTTCTTATTTTTAAAAGAGTTTCAGATACACATTTCCTCTACACTTCTCTTGGATTTTCTATTTACTTTAGACTTCTATCTTTGAAAATTTAGTTTTCTATTTCAGAAATCTAGATTGTTAGATTTAGATTTTCAAATTTAAGTATATTTACAAATTTATTATTTTGGGATCCTCCGAGATAAAAACCTCTTACATAGAGCTATGGAATGTATATGTGAAATAATTTAATGCCATATTTAAGGGTACCTTTTAATGGGCCAGGTGGGCATACAACATGGGATATTGTGTGTAAATGTCTTGGGACCTTGGAAATTCCTTCTTGGGGTTATTTAATTGGGAAAGGTGTTTAAAACTTATCAACTAGTTCCTACCTATGTTGTGATGTTAACTATGCCTGGGACATGTTCACAAAGATTATAAGATGTGATGTTATCCTCCTTGGCATACTCCTAGATGATAAGATGTACTCTTGGTGTAGGTGAATTTTCATGTTTAAGTATGCTAATGAGCTTGACCAGGAGGTCAAAACTCAGGAGTACAAAATTTAAAATTGGAAGAAAATCCTTTCTTGGACTTCTATAAGTGGGTACACTAGATTTTTGTCTCACTGGCATTGACCTAAAAAAACTTACCTGGTCTTTACCTCTACTGTTGCCTTCTACCGCATCTACAAGATCAATGATTGCAACAAAGACTACATCATTTCCTCCTCTAGAGAACCATATGATGAAACTACAAGCTCAATTGTCACTTCTCCAGCCAAGTCTAAATTTATTAGTCTAGTATCTCAATTTCCCTTCAATATTCACATCATTTGTGTTGAGGGTTATGTTTCTCTACTGAAATAGGGAATTATGGTGAACTAGATAACTTGAAAAGTTTTTAAATATGGCTAGCCTATCCATTTCATACTATACATTAAAACCATGAAAGTATTTGTCTGAAACTAAACCTTTCTTTTAATGCCTCTACAACAATATTATTTTTGTTACGCTTCCACCTCATTGTTGATGTACATCTATGGTGTTTAGTTATCAATTAGGGTGTTAGTGTTGCATTTATTTTGGTGGTAGTTTTTTTTAAAAAATCATGCATTTTCCTTTTAATTTGTATCTCTTTCTAAACTACTAGTAGTCAGATATAATTTCACCAAAAATAAGGTACTATCATTATTATTGAAGTTTTTTAAATCTGCAAGAGGAGTTCAAAATACCTAGGTTGTGAAAATTAGAAATCTTTTCTTTGGTAGTCATGATATGCTTTAGCTATTGTAGAGAAGATTAAATTCAACACACATCTGATGGTACAAGACCTTTTATGCCAAAGACACACCTGACAGGTATTTTATTTGATGTTTTATTTACACAATCTATCAAATGGAGAAGTGTAATGCATTATTAAAATTTCTTGTAATTAATTTTGAAGATACCATATTGTATGTAGTTAGTATGTATATAAGACAAGTAGATTCAACAAAAATATTCACCCATATGTATGATGACAAAAATAATCCATGAGAATTTACATCAAGCAATCATCATATAATGAAAGAACACCATCGAGTATATGAAGGTATCTCATTTTTTAGTAGAAAAGGGAGTCAACCATTATACTTCACAAGTTTCCTTTTGTTTGATTTTGTTTCATTTACCTCTTGGTTTTCACCATTCTTCATGGATACAAGTTGGATGTGGTGATAAAAGTGCTCTAAGTACTCCATCTTCACCTTTTAAATGTACTTAGTATTGAGGGATGGTCATGAATCCTATATTTCTATTGGCTAACTGCAACATATTACTCTAAACCCTTTAGATATGTTTTTATTTCTTGTAATTGACTTTCAATCTGCATAGCATGGTTTCCCCATTCCCTTAGTATAGTTTCTACAATGCCTTTTATGATTTGAATATTTTGTGCATGTGGGTAGTGTATGCACAACTATATCTCTCAACCCTCAAATGTAAGTTTGTGTATATAACTAGAGTAGGAAGTGCAACATTGACAAAGAGACATATCAATTGAATACCTTGTTGGTGGAGGGAGGGATAGACAAAAGGGACAATAGGACACCATCTACAATTATTTTACACAATGTCTTCATTAGATCATTGACTAGAACAAAATATGGGATGAACTATCTTATATAATGCTTCTGATCATTCCCTACAATGTCTTAAATTAGAGGCTTGATTAGGTTAGCACCTAGTGATAGACATGAAGGATATCCTAGAAGAACAAAAAACACGTCATCTAGATTGTGAGTAGAAGAGATATGTGTGATGGATGACCAAATTGGCAAAATAGTTGATGTTGAAATTTCTTTATCTGTAGTAATAGCTTTTCTTTTCAATGTCTTCTCAATGAGAAGGGCCAATCTTGAAGAAGTTAAATTATTTATATGTTCAATTTCACACATAGTAGGAAATGATTATTGGTATTAAAATATATCAAAGATACTAGCATATTCCTGGCATGGATGACTTTGAGAAAGTAAGGCTATCCTGTGATATAAATTATGATGGAAAAGGCATGTTCTAGTCATTTGAATGACATAAGGACACTCAAATAAATAGAAACCATTAAAATGGAGATATACCAATTCCATTGTGATCCAAACAAAGAGGAACCATCCCATCATAATTCAGGTGAGAAAATAAAGCATGAACAATGCTTCCAAATGCAATTAAAATCCATGGAACCTATCTAAATGCAGTTAATTTTTACTTTTCTTATATTACATTTGGTGTGCTGGTTTTTCTTTGTGATTTTTTTGGTCAATTTGGTTGTCTATGTGGTAGTAATACTAATCTATAACTATTAACAATTGTTAAATATTATTGTATTTTTTTTTATTATTATTTTTCTATTAATTTTAATCTTGTGCATTTTATGTGAATTTGAACATGCCCTCCCTTAGGATTTGAATGCATCATCTTAATTTTTTATTTTTCCAACCAATTTTTTCAATTGTAAGTTTCAATCAACTGTCATCTTGTGAGTGACATTTAATGCTATTGGAAATGTGTTTTTTATATGTCTACATCAATTGCATATTTAATTTGAATAAATATTTCACAAATAATTCCACTATGATATATATTATTTGCCTCTGGTGTGTAGCTAAGGTATTGTTATGAGAGAAATAGTGGAGAGATTGATGCTTCTTTCTATCTTATAGACTCTAGTGGGTTATTTTTGAATTTGCAGTTGTGCTAGATTCATAGTTTAAATATTGATACTTTATTAAATCATTTGTGCATCTTGCAAAAATCTCTTGGACAATTTTTTTGTGTGTGTTTGAAATTGTTTAGAGATTGTCTATCTTTTGTGATTAAATATCTTGCAGCTTACAATCTTTTCTTTTTTGTAGCTCATCATAGAGAGAAATTTTGGTAAGCTCCATGTATGTTATAACATCAGTACAACCAACCATCTAACTAGAAAACCTTTCAAATTAGTACTCAACAATACCAACAGGCTACTCAACCACATGTGCAAGCTTAGTATAGCCAACCATATAATCAGCCAACAACTCAAAAGAGTGCTCCACAATATCAACAAATTAATGTAGCTGCTCTAGTAGCTAATGTCGGGGGTATTCTAATAGCCCAGTCCTAGGATGAGTCTCAACAAAAAGAATATATAGCCTATTACAATCAATAGGTACATGTGAATGTCTCTAATATTTTAGAATTACTGAGTTAATTAACATGTTTACTTAAGTCTTTGTATTGCAATTTTGTGCACACTTTGAATATTTTTTCTTACTATATATTTTTTTAATGTTTTCTTTCACCAATTTCATGAAAACTTAAGATTAGTTATTTGAGTTCATCCTGACAACAGAGATGATCTTTCACATGTTTGGTAGTTGGTGTCTTTTATATATTTGAAAGAATAAATTTTGTACTCCACTCTCTCTAGGTGAGTTATCAATTTTTTTTAAAGATATATATTTAAGAGTGATTTGTTATGGTACTATGATCTTATTAATGCACTAGCCTAAACCTTGGTTGCACCCATAGCTAGAACAAAATGTTGCACAAGTTGCATATGGTGTTGGACAAACCTCAAATGTTGTTGGTGTGTACTCTAAATAGTGCACTTCTCTAAGTCATTATATCCAAGGGAATCCATGAGAGGGAAACCTTGAGAAAGAGACCTAGAGCTCCCTAGGTATGGAGTGCAAGGGTATTTTAAGTTTGCTCTCTGCTAGAGCTATTAAGCCCATAACCTTGCTAGCAAACCATGCAATGGGAGATTCAATGAAGAAAAGGGCAAGAATGCCAATATCCACAAGAAATCTAAATGAGAATGCAATGCAATACTATGCTAGAATGAAGATGCAAGCTAAGCTATAAAAATGAAAAATAGAAGTATTACAAATCCTTTCTAATTAAACTATGTGAGCTAATCTATAGCATAAAGGAAACTAGATTAAGAATGCAATGATAATGAAACTAAACTATGATGCAAGAATAAAAATGAAATGATGATGCAATATTTCAATATGAGAGATCTAAGAATACCATAGCTCCAAAATGCCAAGATTGAGAAGCTCCAAGACTCCAAGATGCTAAGATGCCAAGACTCCAAGAGGATGAATCATGCAAAAGATGGATTATTTGCAAGAGATGGAAAAGATGAGTGATTAAGAATGAGGAGAGAGACTCCTTTTAAAGGATTTTAGAAATGAATGGAAGGTCAAGATTAAGAGGCAAAAAAGAATTATCAAAGGTGGAAATTAAATCTTGGTTGATCCATGTGCTCAAGATTCTCAAGAGGCAAAATCAATGGATATGGTTAAGAGGCAAAAAAGATATGTGGAAGAGATTAAGAGGCGAAAAGATATTCCACTCACCTTGAAAAGTGTGCATTCATGTGAAGACAAAAAGTCTTTTTATTTTATTATTTATTTATTGTTTTTAGAAAAGTGGTTTCCATTAAAAAGATTTTTTTATTTAATTAAAAGAGATTTTTAATTAAAAGGGAGCATGTTCTCTTAATTAAATAAGATTTTTATTTTTTTATTTTTTTTCTCTTTTTATAAAATAAGAATAGTGTTTTATTTGTGCAACTTAGGATAAGAGGAAAAGTGGGGGCTTTTTATTTATTAAAAGGGGAGGAAAATAATCGAATAAATGATAGAACCAGGATTTGATCTAGAATAAGCAATTTATGATTTTAGCAAAAAGGGGCTAATGACCATTTTTAGGTGATTACAGTTGGAACATAACAAAAAATCTTGGAGGCTTAGTGGGCTGCATACTATGCAAGCCAGGTAGCTTATCAACAAGTTGTGAGTTCGCATCTATTTATGGCTTCTTCTTCTGGGTTCTTAAGTTGTATAATTTTTATTGATTTTTTGTTTATGCATTATGCCATTTGATATAGGCAAGCTACCTACCATAGAAACAAAAACAACAACCTCAGGTGGCAACTTCTTATAATGAGGTAATTTAAATGTTCTTTAATTTATTTCTAGGGTGTATTCTATCTATATGTATTGTGTCTAATAATTTTTTAAGGTACACTATACATTTTTTAAACTACTTGGTATTTGTAAGTTAAGATTTTTCCACTTTCAGAATTGTTATTGTTACTCATAGTTTTTTTAATACAGTTTTGTAGTTAGTCTACTCCATAAGAATGGTTGTGAAAGTGGCAGTTGTATTGATGCCAAGTATAATTAATTACTATATTTACTAGATTGTTTGTGAAGCTCATCTACATCTGATGGGATCTTTAACCTATATTTTCTCATTGCTTCTACAAACACTTATCCAATATGAGGTAATGGATTGCCTCTAGGGATGTGATGCCTATACCTTGGAGTCCCAAATAAAAGTAATATAGTGGAGATTATGGATGCTACACTAGACACCTAGAATCCCACATGCCATTATTCTCAAAGTAACCAAGTATTGTGTTAGAAAATAGAGGACCAAGGTTGAAAGCGAGGTAGAACCAGTTGAAAAAAGATACTTTTAATTTTTCTTCTGTTTCATCTTCTTCATCAAATTGATCCTAACAATTTCACCTCACAAAAAAATTTGATCTAACAATCCTAAAAATTTTACCTTATAGAAAATATTTCTTTTGATTGTCCTTAGAGAAACCTTTAAAATGTTGTAACACAAAATTATTTACATTCTGCATCATGCCACAATTTAATGGGTACTATCTCAATGGAAGAGAATTTTCTTTACAAGAAAGAGGATGGTGGTTTGATTCTATTGTGCCCTAATACGACTAAATTAAGGACTAAATATATGACTAAATTAATGACTAAATATATGACTAAATTAATGACTAAATATATGACTAAATTAATGACTAAATAAATCACTAGCATGACTTAATCAATGACCAAATCAATGACTAAAATAGTTTAGTCATAAATTTGGTCTTGAGATAAATGACCGGAAATAAACTACTAATGGTCATGTGACTAAGTTTAGTCATTTATCTATAATTTTTAGTAGTTTATTTAGTCATATATTGTTGTTTTTGTACTAGTGTTAGTTTGTTGTTCCTACTTTCTAGTTAAATGCATACCCTAAAAACTATAAATATAGATCTTATGAGGGAGTTGTACCTCTAAAATTTAGAGGAAGATCATCAATCCCATCATGATCTCTCCAATTGGTGGTTCTTATTTTTCCTTCTTTCTGGGCATTCTGAGTTATTTTCTATATTTTCTTTAAAGGACTAATTTGTTAACCAACAGATTTTTTGGTGACTATGCTTGGAAAAGAATCAAAATACCAGTGTATTATTTTCCTATAAATTTAAAGGTTCCTTTTAGAGAATGAAGGTTGGAGGCTCTATGAAGTGAAATATACCCAGAAGCATTGCATTCCAGCAAAAGCTTATGTCTAGTTTATTTTTGTGAATTGAACTATGGCACTAGTTTCTTCCTGGCCATGGAGAAATCACTTTGGACCTCTTTCTTTTCCAAAAATTTCACCTGTAGACACCCAGATTTGATTACATAATTAAGTAATCTTATTTAGTTCTCTCCTAAGACATTGATTGATTAAATATTTAATATTTATCTAATTTATGTCATCCCCCTACTTAATTAATTGAATTAATAACTATAGTCTAATTAAATAAAAAATGGCAACCCATAGTCTAATAATTAATTAAATCCCTATTCCTCTATTAAATTAAATAAATACATAATCTTATTTAAATTAATTTCGCGCAAAATCAATTTTTGATTAAATAACTCCTATTTAATCAATTAGAGCTCATGACTCCTAACTTTAACCCCTAACTTGGCCTATTTCAAACATCTAACTCCTAGTTCAAACCCAACCCAACCCCTTCACACATGCTAATCCTTCTTGATTAGCTAATGACCCATGATTATCTAATGTAACTCTCCACTCATTCTCTCTTCTCCCATCACATCTTCTTAATTATCTCACTTTCCCTCTAATCCAAGCCTAATCACCCACTAAAAATTTGCATGATCATAATCCATGGATTGAGAAATTGTAACCCAACCCAGGTCAACCCTCATGTCACATACTCACATCTCCCAACCTCCAAACCTCATGTCAAACTTAAATGCTCTTATATTCCTCTTACAAAATCCACCCATCTCTTACACTTTTGTCCCCTCTCACATCTCCCCAAATGGTCACATTCCCCCATTTGTCCAAATATATCTCCTTGTGACACTTGTCATAATGAGAGGAATTTATGAAAGAACAATCCATGTGCTCTCGCTCAAATGCATCTCTACCATTTCTTAGGTTTGAATCTTGACCGTATATTCCATCCTCCCTTTGCCTATAAATTGAACCCTTCACTCCTTCATTTTCATCCACCATATAATACAAAGTTACCATACTCTTTTGAGAATCAAATCCATATCTAAGTAACATCCTAATGGAAAAATAATTCCAAAAAAAATCCATTTGAAGCTTTAAAAATAATTGAGAACACATATCAAACCAAGCATTAGAAAAATACTCTACACATTTGGAGGCTTCTTGAAGAAGGTTTGCATCATTCTTGGTTTATTTTTCTTGAATTTGTGTAGGTCTTTTTATAAGTGTTAATCTATTTGTTTTGTTGAATTCATTCATTGTTTAGTATTCCTTAACACTACATTTTAGGTGATACATTTTGGCACATCTGGTAGGAGCCACTTCAAGGGTCATTTCTCTCTATCTTCCATCTATTTCTACTCATAAAACTAACTACGTACTAAGTTTTTTTTTGTTTGAGGTATTTTTGCAAATTTTTCATGGTTTTGTAGGTTTGAATAAGAAAGAAAAAGAATTTGTGACATCATTCCCATCATCAAAATCCATATAACATCAAAAAAAATTCCAGCAGGATGGCTTGCACAGTTAGAAGGATCGTTGCCTATGCTTGTGGGATCATGAACCCGCAGAAAGCCCCTTCTCTATCTTCTCCCCTTCTTCTCTATCCCATTCTAGTTTCTGATAGTCAACAAGATTGAAAAATTGACTAGAAGGATCATGTTCTAGCAAAATCCCCCCTTTGTCTTTCCCCCTTTACTCTTTGTCTATTTATCATTTTCTGATGGTTGGTGAGATTGTGGTTAGACCTCGTGGAATCACACATTATAAACCTTCAGAAACTTAATCACATGTCCTAACCAATTTCTATCAGTCAAATAAAAAATCATTTGTACTTGAGCCCACAGGATCGTGGTTTGACATGAAAGGATAGATAGTTGACCCTATGAGATCATGTAGGTATCATTTTTTAACAGTTTTTATCAAACACTCTTTCTGATTTATTTTTTTACTAATAGACCCATGAAATTTTGGGTATGGATCACGGGATCATTGTTCCATAGTTTTAGTTTTGGTATCCATGTAGGTATATAGAATTGAGGTATTTTTTGGTGGGATTGCAGTTAAATTTTAATAAATAAATTTATTCACATCTGGTTTTGGTGTTTAAAAAGAACAATGTATGCCTCACATAATTTCATGACTAGTTTTGGGCACTAAAATGAATAAAGGTTAAAAAGAACCCACAATCAAGATACTTATTTTTGGTGCATTAAAATCAACCTTCCTATATTCACACTTCAATTTGGGCATTAAAATGAAGTCACACAATCTTAAATGCTAAGGGAATAAAACACTTTTTTTGACAAAACAAATTTTTCCTTGCAAACATTTACTTTCCAAAATGAACCATACATGATAAAAACAAGTGTCTTTTGTCATAGATAGAAAACACTTAGGTAATTAAATTGTTAATTTGGAAAGAATGTGTTTTTGCTATGTTTGAAGGAGTGTTTTTCAACACTTCCTTAGATCTCTTTACTTTCATTTCAAAACATTCTTGTTAAATAAGTGATGTAAAAGTAATTAGTTTGTATCTGTATCCTCTGCCCTCACCTTTGTTGAGCTTGGGTGAAGAGAAAGATCAAACTCCATTGGTTTTTCTTCTAGTGAGGCCTGTCTGAAGGGTTCATTTCCCCTTTAGAGAATGACCTCAAATCGGTAATTCCCTGATTTTTATATAAATTGTTGGAAATATTCAGGAATTAACCAAGTTACTGAGAGGGGAGGGGTGAATCAGTAACTCAAATTCTCTTCTAATTTTAACATGTATTTTACTTTTAACCTTTGCATACAGAAAGCATGAAACTTAAAAGGCATTCACAATAAAGACACATGGATTTGGTTACCCAGAAACCTTCCAAAAGAAAGTAAAACTGGGGTGGGGATGAAACCCACAAAGCTTTAATACTGCAGAATAAAGTTGGCCGGTTAAGGCTTACAATTTGATCACTTCCGATGATCTGCCCTGTTAGGAGCAATAAGGATTGCTAAATCCACCCTGTTAAAGGATTTACAAACATACAGTGAAGTATGCACTCGGTAAAGAGATTTATACAAAGACTGTTAAGTCTACCCGGTTAAAGGATTTAGTACTGATTCACCTGTTAGAATGAAACAGTAGATCTCTGCTTTGCAACTGGATTGCTGAATGAGATTCGCTGATGTACTGATCACCTTCTGTGATGAATTTGTCTTTTCTATATCTTATACTTCTAAAGCCTTCTGCAATTCGCTTATTTCTGCCTTTGTTACTCTTTTATATATTCTATATCATATATTTCATTACTTGTGCATATTTCTTTTATTTCTACATCATTGTTTATATACAGGTTTCAAACAATTAATTACAATTACAATTGCACAGTCGGCTTGACAAATAAACATAAGTGCTACTAAGTCGGCCCAAATATGGTTACTCGGTTCCTTCACACTGACTCGGTGACTTTCTGATACTCGGCGTCCACTGCATTACTCGGCATCGTCATGCACTCGGTAGAAGTGAAGGCACGGTTCATACTGATCACTCGCTAGGTATTGAACTCGGTAAGCATTGGTGACTCGGTAGACAAGATGTTACTCAGTTTTCATTATCCTGATCGGTTTGTACTAACTTGCTCAGTTTCCACTGTCTGCTCGGTTTGCACTGTCTGCTCGGTTTGCACTGTCTGCTCGGTTTACACTGTCTGCTCGGTTTGCACTGTCTGCTCGGTTTGCACTGTCTTCTCAGTTTACACTGTCTGCTCAGTTTGCACTGTCTTCTCGGTTTACACTGTCTGCTCGGTTTGCACTGTCTGCTCAGTTTGCACTGTCTGCTCGGTTTGCACTGTCTGCTCGGTTTACACTGTCTGCTCGGTTTACACTGAGAATGCTAATAAGTGTTGTCACTAGTGGCAATACTGCTTAATGCCAACAATCTCCCCCTTTGGCATTAGTGACAAAAACACTTATTAGCCAAAATTTATATACACCGAATCATGCTGAGTTTTATTTTGATTTTTCAAAATTTGTCTTTGTTATAGGGCTATATACATTGTCTCCCCCTTTCAATGTGCTAACTGTTTCTTATACAAATCTATACAGTATACATCTCTCTCCTTCTATACATATCTCCCCCTTTTTGATGATAATGCCAAAGGTGCATATATAATTTATTTACAGAGAGAATCCAAAATTTGATAAGAAATCAGAATGTACCTTCATTATTAGTGCCAGGGTTCTGTCCCAACTTTCTTGCAGAATCTTACATGTTTGTATGGCAATTTGGATTTCTGCAGAGAGTTCAATCATGTGATCTGCTATGGAGAACTGATTGTCATGAATCAGTGTTCTGGAATGTTCAATGTGCTTATACATTGTATTCATGATGGGAAGGATCATGTGTTGGATGTCTAGCAGTGTGGACCAGATCCTTGAGTCTTCTTTCAATAGATCAGACTGCATATTGGATAGATGTGAAATTTTCATGTGATGAGCAGAGCTTGAACTTGGTTCAAGTTGCAGCTTCTGTATGCTAATCTTCATATCCTCATCCATTTTATTCATTTTATTTTTGACATCCTTTGTGAACTCGGCAAAATTGCATAGTCTGGCCAAAAGAGAGGTAGCATTTGAATAATTAGACTCTGTGTTAGACAAAACTGAAGACAATTCCACTTGGTTAATAGCTATGTGCTGAGCAATGTGCTCAAGCACTTTATTGTTGAATCTCTTCTCGGCTCTTTCAACTAACTTTTCTGTCCTGGATGAGTCCTCATTGTATTTCTCAATTGCTTCTGCCAATTGTAACAAAACATGCTGGGAGGAGTCTACTTTAATGCCTAATGCATCAGACAAAATGTCCTTAGCATCCTTGATGATTTGATACTCCTTGTCTCTCTCCTCCTTAAGCTTCTTTTGTTTTGCTTTCCTTTGGAGGATCTCACCTATATTCTGCATCTGGTCTGCTGAGAGATTTGCAAAATCTAGAGTAGGAATCTCTATCTCTTCGTCTAGGTCTATATCCTCAACTATATTTTTACCCAAAAATTTTATACTCGGTAGAGCCTTAGGCTTATCTGTACTTAATGCTCTTGTAGTAGTGATAGTAGATAAAATAGGGCTGGCTATTGACACTGGTATACTTTCTACTGGAGAACTTACAATATTTACACTTGATGATTCAAAAGCTGGAAAACTTACTGGTACAGGAGACTGCAGCTCAGTAGAAGAAATGGTAGCTGCCTCTGATATTGCTAGGGATGATTGGACAAATGTGGAAGTTGTCACAACCATGCTTGAAGGTGTCTCTGGGCTGGATGTAGAGACTTTCACTGGAGAGGTAGGAAGGGATTCAATGACTTCTGCTGCTATCCTTACAGTATCATCTACCTCGGTGTCTTCTTCTTGCTCATCGCTGTCATCTTCAATATCCTTTATAATTACAGTTTCAATGCTCGGTTGGTGAAGGTGGTAAATGTTCTTCCATGTGGCTTTTGCAGCCTTCACAACCGATTCAATATTGTTGATCAAAATCAAACAAGTATTGAACTTCAGTGTCATCTTGTTTTCATTCTCTTTTAGTGCCTTCTTCACTTCATCATTGTTCAGGCTTGGCATCAACTGTCTTAGGTTTTGATCAAATATGTCTATTACAGTTTGCCCTGCATTGCTCCATCTCATTCTTATCAGATTCAATAGAACTGCAGGAACCTGTGGGGTAATTTCTTCAGGAGAGTATTTCCACTGTCCCATCTTCTCAACAACAGCATCTTCTATTTCCTTCTGCTCTGCTTCCGATCTGGTTTCATATCTCAAGGATTTTATGTTACTTACTCCAGATCCTGATCCATCTCTGAAGAGTTTGAGCTTTTCTTGAAGGGTTAGAGGAGGCCTTTTGAATACTATGTCCTTATCTCCCTTTTCTGCCTTGTCTGCCTTTCCTCTTGTATTTCTCCTTGTGAACACAGCAGTGGGAGGCACAGATGCCTTAGTGATAAAAACTTTTCCTTTCTTCTTTGCAGGTTCTGGTTCCTCTGTTTTCTCATCCTTTTCCTCTTCTTTTTCACCTATTTCTTCTTTCTCCTCGGTTATCATTTGCATTTTAGCTATTCTTTTCTTTCCTTTGTTTACCGCCTGTGGAAGCTTTATGCTTAGTTCAATTCTCATCTTAGCTTCATCATATGTTCCAAAATATGGGGCTTTGGGATTAACAGGCTGATTTAGAAGTGCTTCAATAATGTTCTTGGTTTCATCAATATTTACCTCATAAGGAAGAGGTTTTGCATACATAGTTCTTGGTTTAACTGCTTGAATATACACATTATCACAATCTACCATAAAACAGATATCATCTTTGTAATGTTCCACCAACTTCTGTGGAATCCGGAATCTGTCATTCATTTTCTCTTTGAAAGACTCAAAATAATTATCCATGATGCTTTCAAAGTTTTCACCCATTTCTGCGATGTATTCATTAATTTCATAAAGTACAGGCACATCTTTTCTCCATACAACTTTTCCTTTTGAAGGGAAGAATTTCTGAACATAGAAGAATAAACAGACTATCAAAGATCCAAACTTACATGGATTGTTTTTGGAAGTTTTGATGCTTTCCATGTTCTTGTTGAACTGTTTCAACAATAAGTCTGCTAGGTCAAATGTTAAGTTGTTTTTGACCACTTTGTATGCTAGGTCAACAGCTTCACATGAGACACTGTTCTGTCGACTAGAACTGTAAATCTTGTGTGCAATGATATGTGTACCAAACTTTAGTTCGGCGTCGGTAATGCTGCTAACCTTCATGCCTCTACCATCCCACTCGGCTAGGGTTTTCTTCTCTAGTTCCGTCCGACCTAGGGTTTTGGTAGTTTTCACTTTGTTCAACATGGGAAGACCGGTAACATGATGAATCATTTTCCTTGTGATCTCAATAGGTTGCTCAAGCCAAATCTTGCCATCGTGTACTCGGCTGAGAATGTACCTAACCCATTTATCTCGAAAGTTTTGAGGAAGATGTGCAATGTGGACTAAACCCTTATCTTCCAGATGTTTGTGCTCGGGTTTCAAAGTACCATCCACACATAGTTCCTCACGCACAATGTCTAGTTCTAGGTTTCCCATTTCTTGAATAGAACAGTTAAAATGATTACGGATATCGTTGATAAGTAGTACCTTAGGAGGAATCTGAGATTGAGCTCCGTTCGGATCTAGGGTGGCTGCAACTGCGGGCACGATCTTAAAATCTGGTGCTTTCCACTCCCCTTGGACTAACATGTCTGATCCTTTCTTCGCTGAGGTGCTGGATGATGCCATGGTAGCTCACAGAAAATTCCTTTCGCAAGAGTATTAAATCACCGGGTTGCCCTTGAAGTTTTCTGCTCTCAAAGTGCTTAAAGATTCGCGGTGAAGAATGAGTTCGATTACTTGCTTTTTGTTTAAAATTCTATCATTAATGCTCATTTCAAATTAGGGTAGGAATTCTGACAGACTGTCGCCCACCAAGAATTAATTGCTCGGAAAAGACTTCGCAACTCGGTGAACTCGAGAATTCATAATGCTCCGACCTCGCTCGGTGAAGACTATACTGACCTCGCTCGGTGAAGACTATACCGACCTCGCTCGGTGAAGACTATACTGACCTCACTGAGATCTCACTGCATCTTGCATGCTGATTTAGACTTTTCTTTTAATTTCGGTTTTGGAACTGTTTGAGATTGATCTATGAGAGTACAGTTCCAGTGCTTCCTTGGAAAATTTAGTCTGAGTCGGTAGAGCCATCCATTCCAATACTTGGACTGGATTGCTCGGTAGCTTTAGGAATCCATTTTTGTCTGACCTGTTTCCTGACCTTAGTTGCTTCATTCTTCTTTCCTTCTTCAATTTCACTAGCATTCATGCAGTTTCTGGCTATGTGACCGAGTTTAGTGCATTTGAAACATCTTATGGTAGTATCTCTTTTCCTTAGATGATGTTTTATGCAATTCATGCCAATGTGTCCATATTCTCCACAGTAATGACATCTACACCAGGTGTTGTAGTCCCATCCAAACATTTCTTTCACAATTTGTTCTGCTGGATTAAATATCTTGGATCTGCACATGGATGCCTTGTGACCTTGTTTGTTGCACTTGTGACAATTACCTCTGAATCTAGGTTTTTCCCTGCATTCATTTTCTTTATGACCAGGTTGATTGCAGCTATAACATTTTCCATTGAATTCTGCTTTTTCATTGTTCCAACATTTATTTGAAGTATGTCCTATTTTACCACAATGATTACAAGTAGGTTTTTGATTTCTTTTAGTACCTTGCTTAGAGGATTTGCCTTCTTCTTTGTATCCAAGTCCTATTTTTCCTTTTTGCCTATGAAGATTTCGTTCATACAGCTGATTCAAGTCTTCTTGACTTTTCAACATTCCTTCATTGATTTGTTTTTCAGCATTTAGGTCATCCATCAATCTTAGATTGATTTCCTTTTCAGATCTTAGTTCTTCTTTTGTGTTTTCTATTTCTGAACTTAGATTTAGAATTTCTTCATTTGTATGAGAGATCTGATCAATTAGGTTTTCTAGCTGAAGGGTTTTGTTTTGGACTTCAATGTTTCTTTCATCTAATTCATCTTTCAACTTGTTTTTCTGTTCCAAGATCTCACAGAATCTTGTAGAGTGTAGTTCTTGTTCTCTTTTCAATTTTCTCACTTCTTCCTGCAGAGACCCATTCTTTTCTAGGAGTTCTTTGATAGCATTGTTTGCTTCATCTGAGTTATTTGAGGGAAGAAGATCTTCAATCTTTTCTTCAATGTAATTCTGATCATTCATCTGATTTGCAAGTTCCTTCCTTCTTCTTAGGGATTGGGAAAGATGTTCTTTTGCTTCTTTGAGTTTAGCTATGGCCATTTCCAGATCTAGCTTTTCATTTTCAATCACCTTGTTCAGTTTGAATACCTCCATTGTCCTGGATCTTTGCTCAAGCTAGTTAAGCTTTGTCTTGAGAACCAATGTAGCTCTGATACCAATTGTTGGAAATATTCAGGAATTAACCAAGTTACTGAGAGGGGAGGGGTGAATCAGTAACTCAAATTCTCTTCTAATTTTAACATGTATTTTACTTTTAACCTTTGCATACAGAAAGCATGAAACTTAAAAGGCATTCACAATAAAGACACATGGATTTGGTTACCCAGAAACCTTCCAAAAGAAAGTAAAACTGGGGTGGGGATGAAACCCACAAAGCTTTAATACTGCAGAATAAAGTTGGCCGGTTAAGGCTTACAATTTGATCACTTCCGATGATCTGCCCTGTTAGGAGCAATAAGGATTGCTAAATCCACCCTGTTAAAGGATTTACAAACATACAGTGAAGTATGCACTCGGTAAAGAGATTTATACAAAGACTGTTAAGTCTACCCGGTTAAAGGATTTAGTACTGATTCACCTGTTAGAATGAAACAGTAGATCTCTGCTTTGCAACTGGATTGCTGAATGAGATTCGCTGATGTACTGATCACCTTCTGTGATGAATTTGTCTTTTCTGTATCTTATACTTCTGAAGCCTTCTGCAATTTGCTTATTTCTGCCTTTGTTACTCTTTTATATATTCTATATCATATATTTCATTACTTGTGCATATTTCTTTTATTTCTACATCATTGTTTATATACAGGTTTCAAACAATTAATTACAATTACAATTGCACAGTCGGCTTGACAAATAAACATAAGTGCTACTAAGTCGGCCCAAATATGGTTACTCGGTTCCTTCACACTGACTCGGTGACTTTTTGATACTCGGTGTCCACTGCATTACTCGGCAATCATCATGCACTCGGTAGAAGTGAAGGCACGGTTCATACTGATCACTCGGTAGGTATTGAACTCGGTAAGCATTGGTGACTCGGTAGACAAGATGTTACTCGGTTTTCATTGTCCTGATCGGTTTGTACTAACTTGCTCGATTTCCACTGTCTGCTCGGTTTGCACTGTCTGCTCGGTTTGTACTGTCTGCTCGGTTTACACTGTCTGCTCGGTTTGCACTGTCTGCTCGGTTTGCACTGTCTTCTCGGTTTACACTGTCTGCTCGGTTTGCACTGTCTTCTCGGTTTACACTGTCTGCTCGGTTTGCACTGTCTGCTCGGTTTGCACTGTCTGCTCGGTTTGCACTGTCTGCTCGGTTTACACTGTCTGCTCGGTTTACAACTGAGAATGCTAATAAGTGTTGTCACTAGTGGCAATACTGCTTAATGCCAACATAAATAAGGTGTTGAGAAAACTCTTTCCTCATCCTCTCAAGCTTGCGTGATGAGTGTTGATGGTAGAATGAGGTAGGTGAATATCCCTACAATTTTGGCATGGTCAAATACTCTCTTAAGTGAGTCACATGCATAAAAATTGATTGGAAGGATGCCACAAATCTTACTAGACACCATTAATTTAGAAGCCCACTTAAATCTACTCCCAAAGGTTTGATAATCTTTGTGCAAGGAGGAGTAACCTCTACAAGACACTCACCATATTGTGCCATCTTTGAGCTTTTAGAGTTGGCTAATATGACATTTTTTGACTCATTGTGTGGTTCACAGTTGACGTATTCTGATTAGGTCTTGGGTGTGTGCCTAAGTCTATGAGAAAAGGTTCAATACGAGATTTCAAGGTTGTTCCATCTATCCCATGTTCATTGGTCAACAAAATATGTTTATACCTTATATTATGTCTATCGATCCATTTGGTTAAAGGTCAGATTACTAATATATCCATCTTTTAGCACATGTTGATTTTCAATGAGGACCTTTTGTTTTGTTAGAAAAGGTTCTCAAAGGATACTTTATTTCATTGCTTAATCAGAGGATAAAGTGTTGCAAAGATCAAAGGCTCTCATTATCTCTTCATCAAACTTGATCAAATTTTATTCAGCATGGGATAGAGAGATGATGCCATATGTCCTAGGCTAGAGGAAGACTAAGAAGGTATGACCAGGTGGTGGACATTTTTTGTAAAATGATTGGTCATGGGAATTATTTAAATAATTTTATATCTTAGTTTCTGATTGCATTGATGTTATCTAGTGGACAACTAGAGTTCTCATCTTTTTGCACATGGTGATATTCAATGAAGATGTTTTAATTTAATCAAAGAGGTTCTCGATACTTATCTCATAAAGGTGGATCTATGTTTTAAGTGTCAGTTAAAGAAAGACCAAGACCAATGGCTATCATGATCCTGTGATCAAACCTGAAAGATGTTTATTCATCACAAGATAACAAGATCTTGCCACATGTCCCTAGTTGTCAAAGTCTGAAGGATGGTAGGGCCAAATAATAATGTGTTGCATATGGTGATATGGTGATTTTAGATTGGCTGGTGGGTAAGTGCACAAAGATGGGGCCCAAAAAGGGGGAGCACAAAAAGTGGTCCTATTTTTTGTCCAAAAACATAACATAGCATTTGGTGTGCTCCCCCTAAAATGTTAACTTTTTTTTTGAATTTTTTTAATTGCTCTAGTAAGAAGTCAGCTAACACCACGTAGTTTATCCTGGATTTTTTGGGTAATTTTTTTATGAACGTGTAATTTTTTATGAATTTACGAAGTGCACACATCCTGAAAACATGAAATTTCTATGTGCTCCCCCTAGAAATCATTTAAAACTAATCAAAAATTAAATTTTCTTTTTTTTAAAGTGTGTAGAATGGAGTCTAGTTTCTAAAATGTAACTTATTGCAAAATTCGATGAACGAGCCAAAAATCTATGCCCAAAATACTGCATGTTGGTTTTTTATAAAAAATGGACATACACACAAAATAAATCAGGGTTGAAAAACTTAACATAATCAGAGTTCAAAATAAATTATATGCTTAGATAGCTAACAAAGAGATCTACAATATCACATTGTCTGATTTTTACGTTCTTGAGCCACGAGTAAACCTGACGAGGAGCACACAAAAAAGATGTCATTTTTTTGTATGTTTGCTAAAAAACACGTCTCCGACCTATTTCAATCATCCAAGCCTTTGGGTTGGATCTCCAAGGCAAATCCAAGCCTTAGGATTGGTAAATTCAAATCCTTTACAAAATGCGCACGCCCTATAGGGTGTGCGCCCTATGTAAAAAATCATAAATTTACATAGGGTGTGCGCCCTATGTAAGTTTATAGATTTATATAGTGAGAGAGAGAGGGAGGGCGGTAATTTATACAAATATAACATTTAAGTTTAAGTTTGATAATTTTAATTTTTATACTTTAAGTTATATTTGTATAAACTATAAAATATAATGCTTTTAGGATGTTTGGGATACGTTCCAGCTTCATAGGACTTAACATCTAGATTCTAGATTTGAAAAATTCCAGACTTAGACAAAATTTTAGGATTCAGCAGGATTACCTACCACAATCCATCATCGATTTCTAAAGTCAAACTAAAGCTGGCAAAAGGATTCCCAAAGGGTTT